>QLTV01004121.1:33065-45649 GCA_003457575.1 Thermophis baileyi
GTTTTTTACTTATTCCATCTGTGTCATATTTTAATAATTATGTGTGTGTGTGTGTGTGTGCGTGTGTGTGTGTGCGCGCACAATATAGTGATATTGATACAGGTAGTCCTCAACTTACGTTCACTTAATGACCCTTCAAAGTTACAAAGGCACAGGAAAAAAGGTTTTTAGATCTTTTTTCACACTTACAACCATTGCAGCATCCCCATGGTTACATGATTTACATTCGGATGTTGACAACTGACTCACATTTATGATGGTTGCAGCGCCCCAGGGTTATGTAATCACCTTCTGCAATTTTCTGACAAGCAAAGTCAATGGAGAAACCAGATTCACTTAAAAAGAAGCGTCATTAATTTAACAACTGCAGTGATTCGCTTAACAAATGTGGCAAGAAAAGTTGCAAAATGGGGGAAATTTCACAACAATTTCTCACTTAGCAACATAAATTTTGGGCTCAATTGTCATAAGTTGAGGACTACCTGTATAAAGCCTGTGTCAGGGTTCTGAATAGCATCTGGAATTAAATCAGAGTCCGAGGCAAAGCATTCCTCTAAGTTCCAACTTATTAACAGAGCCATGTCAGCACGGCTGGGAGAAATCCTGAATCTGAAGCCTTCGGGGTTTCTCCACCCAGTTGAAAGTTCAAGCCTTTGTGCCCACAACCCCCAAGTTGAACCAATCTTCATTGCTTCATCTTCTGGTAGCTTGGTTGGAACTCCACCTCCTTCCATGCAGGTGCAGGACAAAGGATGACCTTGACAACCTGGAAGGAATTTGTTGTGGCTACATGCAGACATCCCTCATGCAACTGCCCCTCCCAAATTCCCATAGCAAAGAATACATTTTAAACTAGCATAAAGTGTGGCAGGCCAAAGATCCAAAGAAAATGGCTTTGGCCTGACAGCCTGCTTGGTCCAACAGTTAAGGCAACAGGTGAGAAAGTGGGAGACCTGAGTTATAGTTCTACTTTAGCCATGAAGGCCAACTGGGTGACTTTGGACCAGTCACTCTGTCTCAGCCAAACTCACCTCACAGGGTTGTTATTGTACGGAGAATAAGAGGAGGAAGGTATGTTGGATATGTTCACTGCCTTGAATTACTACAAGTAAATTATTACAAATAACAAACAAACAAAAAGTGATAGAAGGGGCGTTGGTCTTACCTGATACGCCCTTTCTCGTGGGTTGGAGCTAGCATTCAGAGTGGGTTGTCTCATCCAATCAGGATGAGGACTGAGTCTGTCAATCAAATTATAGCTCCGTCCGCCATCTTGACTCCCAGTTAGACGAAGCCGAAGAACAGACTCGACGTGGAAGGACACCAACCAGAACCAACGAAGACAAAATAAGACCGAACAGAAAACCATCTGAGTGCCGCCTGAACTGCAAGGAAACAAAAGGAAAAGAAATACAGCAGAGCAAACACAGGGTGGGGCTGAATGCTAGCTCCAACCCACGAGAAAGGGCGTATCAGGTAAGACCAACACCCCTTCTCCATGGAGGTTGGAGCTAGCATTCAGAGTGGGACATACCAAAGCCCACAAAATCCTCCTGGGCGGGCCAAAACAAGGAAGAAAAGGAGGAAGACTCCCCCCGACCATACCCGCTGATGACCGTCAAGAGGAATCCGCAAGAGCCTGCTGCAGCACCCGGAGACCAAAGGCAGCATCCTCCGAAGCGAAGGAATCAACCCTGTAATGCCGAATAAACGGCGTCGGCGACGTCCAGGTAGCCGCACGGCACACCTCTTCCAACGAAGCCCGTGTCATCCAGGCCGCAGACGTAGCCACGCTCCGTGTCGAGTGCGCCGTGATGGACACCGGACGGGCTCGACCAGAAAGGTCATACGCTTGAGTGATCGCTGCACAAATCCACCTGCCGATGGTCGTAGACGACGCCCGCAACCCAAGGGAGCGGGGAAGGAAACCAACCAACAGAGCCTCGGACCGCCGAAACGACAAAGTCCTATCTATATAAATCCGGAGGGCCCTCCGAAACATCCAGGGTGTTCCTCAGCTGATCTCGGGGGGGGGGGTACGCGGATCTGCACAGAAATCAGGAAGGACCAACTCTTGTGAACGGTGAAAGGCCGAGTTGACCTTCGGTATAAAGGATAGGTCAAGCCTTAGCACGACCCTGTCTGTGTGAAATATGCACAGGTCTTGGCGCACGGAAAGAGCGGAGAGTTCCGAAATGCACCGAGCAGACGTGATGGCCAGCAAAAAGGCCACTTTGAGGGAAAGCCAATGGAGCTCCGACGAACCTAAAGCAGAAGGGGATCCCGTGAGCGATCGAAGGACCAGGGGCAGGTCCCAGGTCAGAAACCTGTGAACCACTGGAGGGCTGAGCAGGGAAGTGTGGACAAGAGAGCCAAAGAAACCCTCAGCTCCCGTTGGATCTGAATGACAATGCCCTTAATGCTGTCCTACCGCTCCTGAGAAAGATAGACCCTGCACTCCAAGGAATCAATGGTCGTGCCTAAATGAGAAATGGAAGTAGACGGGGAAAGGCTACTTTTAGCCAAATTAACAGAAAACCCGTGGTGTCGTAAGATGTCAATGGTTACCTGGAGATGTCGCACAGCCAAATGCCGAGCTGTGGCTTGCACCAAAATATCATCCAGGTAACATTGGACACGTACGGGCAGGGACCGGAGGTGGGCCTCCAAGGCCACCAGCACCTTAGTGAAGACCCTAGGAGCTGAGGACAGACTGAAGGGAAGGGCCCTGTACTGGAAGTGCCTAACTGCATAACAGAACCGAAGGAATTATTAATAGGAATATGCAGGTAGGCTTCCGTCAGGTCCAAGGAGGCTAAAAAATCACCCCTCCGAATACACCCCAGAATGGACCTCAAAGAGTGCATCTTAAACCTGTGATAAGTTACATACAGGTTAAGATGCTTGAGATCCAAGATAGGGCGCCAACCCCCCGAGGATTTTGGGACCAAAAATAAAATTGAATAAAACCTGGAACCCCATTGGTGCAGAGGGACAGGCTGAATGGCCCTGATGTCCAGTAAGTGATGGACAGCCTCATCCATCAGGGCCCGTTTAGCAGGAACCCTGGAAACGGGACACAGGCGAAAGAACCCAGGGGGAGAAGAGGAGAATTCTAGTTCCAGGCCAAAACGAATGGTTCGTCTGACCCAGGGATCTCGGGTCATCTGATCCCACATGTCAGCGAAGCGAGACAATCTACCTCCAATGGGAAGGGTAGGAGCCAAGCTAACAGGACCTACGAAAGGGACGGGAATTGCCGCCTCTGAATGGATGTTTGAATGGCCTTCCCCTACCGGCCCTGTCCTGATGGAACTGCCTGGACCCATACTGACCCTGGGGCCGGGGAAGGCTGGAACCCTGGTCAGCTGCACGAAAGGGCCGCCGAGCGTATGGAAACTGGCAGAAGGCACCCTTTCTAGAAAGGGAGGGAAGGACTTTCCTTCGATCCCGAGACTCAACAAGAATGGGCTCCAAAGAGTCCCCAAATAGCTGTTGGCCCCGGATCGGAGCCGAAGCCAGGCGCCACTTATGTCTCGCATCAGCAGACCACTGTCGTAGCCAATGCAGTCGACGGGCGACAACAGACTCAGCAATTGCCTTGGCTGCAAAGTGGGAGGAACGCAGAGATGCATCCGCTGAGAACTGCGCCACCGCGATGACCTTGTTGAGGTCCTGCTGGGTCCTCAGATCCGAAGGGGCCACCTGCTCCTGGATCTGCCATAGCCAAATCAGGGACGTGCATGCAAAAAACGACGCCGAAGATGAAGCCCGAACAGCCCATGCCGCGGCCTGATGAGCCTTCAACAGGGTCTGCTCCATACGGTGCTCCTCCGGCCTGAGGAGCTCCTCCGCTTCCCCCGGCATAGCATTAGGAGAATACAAGGCCGTCACAGGGGCATCCACCGAAGGTGGACTTAACAAAGAGGCCAGCCCCGGATCGACGTTAAAATACCTCTTATCCATCGAGGATGGCATAGGGCCCGAGGCCGGCGCCGACCACTGCCTCTGTACCGTGTCGACAAACAACTGCGGTGCCGGAACCACGTCAAGCTCAGGTAGGTGTTCAACAAAAAGTGGGTCATGTGAGGAGGAAGGACCTTCGGATGGCGCCAGAACAGAGCTAGGAAGACCGGCAGCATTATGGGCCTTAAAAAGCAACGACTTAAACAAAGCCGGAGGAAAAAGTCCCGAGGATACAGGCTGCTCAGGAAGAAGACCCTCATCCTCTGACAGGGCAAACTCCTCATACTCGCCCTCTTCCAACATGGCCTCTCGATCACCATCACTGGAAGCAGAGGAGTATCTGTCCGGACTATGGGAGCAGAGAGGTGCTCTAATCAAGTCCAAAGGAGGTAAGGACCTCGAAGGGAGGTCAGGACGACCTGAATCCGGACGAGAGAGGCAATGAAGGCCCACTAGCCCCTGTTGTACTGCCGCTGCTATGATGAATTGCAGGTTGGCCGGATCAATCGCTGCAGTCGGGACTGCCGCCACAGGAATCACGGGAGGTGCGCCCCCCGTGAGCCGCTGGGACAGGAACAGAGGGGGCTTGTAAACTAGAGAGCGCCGGAGTAGCCACGGCCTGCATCAAAGAAGCGGTAGTGGTAGTCGTGGCAGGGGCCGTAGTGACTGCATCCGGGCTAGAGGCAGAAACTGTAGCAATAGGTACTGATGGAACTGCGGCTGGGGACATCAAAGGCACCGCCGTAGCCAGCGACGGATAGATGGCAGGGTTAAGGAACCCCCCAGAGCCCCAGACATTATCAGCAAGCAGGTGCAGACCCGGACGATCCAAGGCCAGCTGATCGCCATGGGCGGAGCCCAGCTGATGTTGCGCCCCCCTGGTGCATGCCCCACGGCGCGTCTCAACCTGCTCACCACGTGGGGGTTGAGGCTGGGCCCGACGACCCCTGGAGGGCGGAGGGGAAACCTCCCGGTTTACATCCTCCCTAGAGGACTTCCTGTGCCTCTTACCAGGAGGCTTAGCCCCAGCAGCCGAAAAGCAGGGGTCGGCCAGAAAGGCCTTAGTAAAATGACCTTTGAAGACAAGCTGAGTTCCAAGGCACTCAAAATGGCCACCGCAATGGAAAAGGCAGCTTCAAGGTCCCACAAAATATCCACCATTCGGCAACAGCAGGGAGAAGGCAGTCGAGGCTTCAGCTAAGTCTTTTGGTGCGAAAATCAGATTAGCGCCAAAGTGCCGACCTAGGGCAAGCCCAAACGGTCCAGGCACTGACTGCCAGCTGTACGGAAGTTCTGAAAGAGGGAGGGGGGCAATCGCCAGCGAGCAAGCCCGACAGGCAATTCCAACCCCCTCGCAGCCAAGCAGAAAGGCGGAAGGGGAAAGAAACGTCCCAACCGCCCGCCCTGCAGCCAGAGGCTAACGGGCGCCTCGGAGCATAAAGGAGAAGCGGAGCAGAAACACGAACTCATGTGTCACTAATGGTGATGTCCGGCTCGACGCTTCACTCCTTAAATCAAAAGCTCCGGTATCGAGGGCCGATCTCAAGGCCCTCAGAGCCCAAGCGCAAGCGCTGACAAAGGGCTTCACAGCTGACAGCCGTCAGCACGGCAAGGGCAGCCGCCCAAACGCCGAAAACCTCCCCTGACAGCCGATGACAAGGCACAGGGGAAGGCAAACACAGATAAAAATAGATCACCGTGTTTAAAGGCAAATGACTGAAGCAAGGCACTCAGAGATGACAGGAACCACGTCTTGCCTCACTGAGGACTGAGTCTAACTGGGAGTCAAGATGGTGGATGGAGCTATAATTTGATTGACAGACTCAGTCCTCATCCTGATTGGACGAGACAACCCACTCTGAATGCTAGCTCCAACTTCCATGGAGAATAGCTTTTACCAGTCCAGAGCCCTCCTAATGTGTTGGGACAGCAAAGCCCAGAATGTTGAGTGAGCCTTCAGTTGGGAATTATGGGATATTTTGGAAGGCATAAATTGAACAAGGCTTGGTTCAGTGGTGGGATTCAAATAATTTAACAACCGGTTCTCTCCCCTAATCGGTGGGTGTGGCTGGGTGGGTGGATGGGCATGGCCAGGGTGGGTGTGGTCAGGGGGCATGACAGCACTCAGCCTCCTGCAGTACTCTGCCAGCCAAAACGGGGCACGAGGGTTAATTACAAAATATGGCCTTTGCTTTGTGACATCCAGATCCAGTGAGCAAGGGGTGTGAACTGCACAGAAAATACACTTTTGTTTGGTTATGAAGAAATATCCCCAAAGTCAGATGTACACTAAATGTAGACTAACTTTTAGCTACACACCTCCCCAGCAAACAGCAAATTTTGAAGCTCCAGGTAAAGAGGATTCATTTTAGGATGAGTAACCACAGTTTGCATGTTGGAGGTTCCTAAAGGAATGCTGGGAAACTCTGTATTTTAAAGAACATTTGAGGGAGGGGTGCAGAATAGCCCTTCTCTGCCTGAGGCTGTAGAGACCTGACACCAATCAAAACACTTTTTGTGAAGCAACTGATCAACACTGACAGGGTAAGCCACTAGTATATAAAAATAAGAGCAAATTCCACTCCCTTCTAGTACTGATGATGTTACCTAGTTTGGTAATGAAACATCTGCAAGAAAACCATCAAGCTCAGAGAGCACCAAGGACCCCACAGTTACACCCTGAGCTACAAATATTCTCTTCCATCAACAAACACTTTTTGGTTAGAAGGACTCAGGGCCTGTGTTATATGAGATGGCTCCCAGTGGATTTCATTCTAAATTTTGATATGATTTCTGTAAATAAGGAATGTAGAATTATAATTTGATCCTTCATATATAAAAAAAATACAAAGCTAAGGGATAAACAAATAAAAAACAGATTTGAAAAAAGAAAATGCTCAGGAAAGAAAAAGAGTGAAAGTGTAAGAAAGAAAGAAGAAAAGAAGGAAAACCCAAAAAGAATGACTTCTAACTTTCTTTGGTACAGATATAAGTAAAAAAAAATATCAAACTCTTACTCTAAGATTAACATTTGTCTATATTATTTCCATAATCCCTTATTTAATCATCAAAGCCCAGATCAACTTTTAATTTTAGTTTCTCACAATTAAGTCCAGTAATGGTTCATATCGCTTTAATCACTATTTGTTAAGAAAACCACAACTGATTTATTTAATTGCACCAAACTCTAAATAAAACAGGAATGGAAAATCCTAATCTCTAGTGTAGACCCATGCTTCTCAACTTTGGCAACTTTAAGGTGCATACTTCAATTCCCAGAATTCCCCAGGCAGCATGAAGTTCGCCCATCTTAAACTTTCCAAGACTGAAAAGCTGATCTCAGATAGGGTTTTTTCCATTCCTCTTTTACTGGTTCCTACTTACTTATGAGCAATCATAATCCAAAATCCCCCCATTTCCAACTCACCCCACAGTAATGATAATGCAAAATCCCCATTCCCAACTCACCCTAGAGCAAGGGTGCCTCCTGCACCACCCTGGGAGCCAAAATGGGGCACGTGGGGGGACTCCTGGGAGGGGCGGGGGGGCAGCCAGAGGTGGGATTAGCCAGTTCTCTGAACTGGGCAAAAAGTTAACAACCAGTTTGCTTGAACTGGCGTGAACCGGCTGAATACCACCTCTGGCTTGGTTAGCATTGTTGAGAAGCTTGTGAAAAGAATAGAGTGTCAGGCCTGGAAACCATCTTGGGCATTGGATCTTCAGGCCTGCCACATTTAAGACTGTGGGAAACTGCAAGGGGGGATTTTGTGGAGCTGGGGAGATGTGTAGTCATAATAACATTCCTTTCTTCGAGAGTCAAGGCCACTGCACCTGGAGGGTTGTGACTAGGAGGCATCTCCAGTTGGGATGGTGCATTGATTGGACCATGTGATGGACATGTGGGTGCTGGGTCAGGGGCTTGGATTTTCTTTTGGGTGGGGAAAACCCAGAGGCTTTCAGATTTGGGTTTTTCCAGATGTGCCAATATGACAGCTTTAATAAAATGGAACTATGAGGAAATTCAAGCCTCAAAGTTTTCTTTCATTGGGGGTGTTACTTGGAACCATGACATTAACCCGAATCCCCTTTAAAATTCCTAACCAGCTCCCCTGAACTCCGGGGTGCTGTCCGGGGTCCTGAGCTCCAAGCATTGACCCGAAACTGGGCGGTGCGAAGACTCAGGGAAGATGGAGGAAGAAAAGAAAGCCATGGAGGGAACCAGGAGGACTGTCTCACCAATTTACGTCGAAACCATCTACTCCCCTTCCCAAGCCGTGATGGAGGCAGCCAAAGCCACAGAGAAGGAACTCTGGCTGGGTGCCCAGCCCAAAGAGTCAGTGTCTGAGCGAGCTGCACAACAATTTTGTGGGGTGAAGCCACTGGAGCTACGCCGACCCAGGAGATGATGTCGAGACCACAGATGGGTGGAAGCCGAATGGAGCAGATCCCAACCTTTGAATGGAGAATGCTGGGTCAAGTGTGCCGCAAGTGCTCCAGAGAATGGGGACTCTCATCGCTGTCACATAGCCAGTCATTAGCCAGGCTCCCAGAGCAGTTTGGCCAGCTCAGCATGAGCAGAGCCACTCAAACCCTTGGGACCGAGCAACCCAGGTGGACCCTAGCTCAACCGGCGTTCACCTTCCCGGGCCAGCAAGCCGCAGCACCACTGAGTAGAGCATCTGCCTCCTTTCACTCAGCACGGAGCAGTTTGCCTCATGGCCTCACACTTCAAGCCCAACCTACCAGGGTGGTGGTCATCATGGGACCATGGATGACCCAGCAGCAAGACCCATTGAACCAGCCTTGGCCGGTGCTACAAAGCAGCAGCAAGGACTGTGGGGACCAAGCGTTCTCCCCCATCAACCAGCTGTCAGACTTCCCCCAGTAGACCAGATCCCTCCTGGGTGGGCATTCTACCCAGGCCAAGGATGGGTGCAATACCAGTGGATGCCAGCCCCGATCCTGCAGCCATTGCCAATCCACCAAACCAAGCACTTTCTGCCACAAGTCGTAGGTCCACAATACCTTCCAGCCCAACAACCAGCGCCAGCCCAGCCACCCACACAGGCTCAGCAACTGGCCGCGGTCCCACAACAACTACAACAACTTCCAGCCCAACAACAGGTACCAGCCCAGCAACCCGCTCAGGCTCAACAACTGGATCCACCAGCCGCTCCCCCTCCACGATTCCGAGTGACGTTTGATTGAACTCCAGGGAAGCTAGCCTACTTCCTCAACTGGGTCTCGGCTCATATTGACGAATACGGAAATCAATACCCATCAGATCGGGAATTGATTTCGGCCATCGCAGCTGGCATGAACGAGGGAGAAGCAGCAGATTGGCTAGCTGAACTTCATGATGAGCAGGCCCCTGAGCTAGACAATGCTGATGAATTCATCCAACTGATGTGGAGCTGCTTTGAGGAAATGTCCCATAGAGTGGAAGCCGAGACCCAAATAAAAGCTTTGAAGCAAGTGGGCTGGCCCCCCAAAGAGTTAATCTGGGAGTTTCGAAGACTGGCCGGTAAACTCAGGGACTGGCCGGAATGTCTACTCATCCACACCTTCAAGGAGGCCCTCGACCCAGAACTCCGAAAGTCTTGCGGCATCCAAGGGGTCCCAGATCGCATACAAGCATGGTACAACACTGCAGTAGCCATGGATCTAGAAATCAACCCCCACGGGAAGCTACCCACCAAAAAGCCAGCAAGAAGACCTCTGGGCCACCGAGCCGCAAAGAAACCGCCCGAGCCGCCACTGCCCTCACCTTCCGGGACTGTCAAATGCTACCAGTATAGACAGCATGGCCATAGAGCAGTGATGGCGAACCTTTTTTTCCTCAGGTGCCAAAAGCGTGCGTGCGCGCATTATCTCTCGTGCGTGAGTGCCCACACCCATAATTCAATGCCCCCACCCCCCGGCGCATGCGTGCATGACCCCCTCCATGCTGCCCCGCCCCGCACATGCGCACATGACCCCCCCCTGCTCCCCTGTTTACTGACTTCCGGTGGGCCCAATAGGCCCATTTTTCACCGTCCCCAGGCTCCAGAGGCTTTCTTGGAGCCCAGGGAGGGCGAAAATGGCCTCCCCCACCCCTGGAGGCCCTCTGGAGGCTGAAAACGCCCTCCCAGAGCCTCCATGTGAGCTGAAAATCAGCTGGCTGGTGCGCACATGCACGCTGGAACTGAGCTAGGGCAACGGCTCATGTGCCGGCAGATATGGCTCCGCGTGCCACCTGTGGCACGCATGCCATAGGTTCGCCATCACTGCCATAGGGCTTCAGAATGCCTGGCTCCAGCTCCAGTTCTCCAAGCTCAGATACCAGTCACACCACGGGCAAGGAGAACCTCGCGGAGAACCCCAGAGAAGGGGGAAATTTCCAGGCAAGCTGTCAAGGTTCCCCTCCTTCCCAATGAAGTCAAGGGGACTCCAGCCAATGAACAAACCTCAACTTTTGCTGAAGGGAGTAGCAGCGGCGATGACCTGATGGTTAGTGCAGCCACCCACCCTTTCACTATCAAGACCAGAATAGTGGTGCCAGAAACAGGGGCCCAAGGGAAGGTAGAAGCTGTCATAGACACTGGCTGCAGCAGATGTCTAATCAGCCTCCCCATAGTCGAGCAGCTAGGCATAAAAACAAGGCCCCTAGCATGCCCCATCTGCTTTGAACAGGTTGATGGGACTTTAATAGGCAGAACCCCAGCCACACTAGTGACAGAACTTGTCAGGTTAGAAATGGGCCAGCACCACGAGCTCATCCGATTCGTTATCGCCCCAAAAATGACTGAATCCATTATATTGGGGCTCACTTGGCTGGACAAATGGGGACCCACAATTATGTGGGAGGAAGGCTACAGAAAACTAAAAATAGGCATCGGACCGCTGCCACCCATTAAACCTGACAGCTGTCAAAAAGCCACAAGCCCCAGCAGCGCCAACGAGCCTGAACCCACAGCCCCAGCCACAGACAGGTTACCAGGTAGCCCACAGGTGCCAAGGGAGTACCGAGACCTGTTGGGGTTTTTTTAGCAAGGAAGACTGCAACTTCCTGCCCCCTCACTGCCCAACAGAATGCGCAATTGAATTTGTACCAGGGGCCAAGCTGCCTAAACCAAAGATGTGCTCCATGTCTCCCAAAGAAATGGAGGAACTAAGGAAATACATCGATGCCAACCTGGCGCGGGGATTTTTCCAACCAGCAAAATTCAAAGTAGCAGCCCCAGTACTATTTAAAGAAAAGAAAGATGGGGAGGGGGGTTTGAGGCTTTGCATTGATTTTCACAGAATTAACATCTTGAGTGTGGAGAACGCCTACCTCCTCCCTCTCATGAAGGACATGCTGAATCACTTAGCCAAGGGCAAGAACTAGACTTAACTAGACTTAAGAGAAGCCTACTATCTCATAAGAATCAAGGAGGGGGACGAATGGAAAACCGCCTTTAACTGCCCGCTTGGTAGCTTCCAGTTCAAATTGGTCTGCAGGGAGTCCCCGCAGTCTTTATGCAACTAATAAATGAAGTGCTACATGAGCACTTATACAAGGGGGTCCCAGTTTACTTAGATGACATTCTCATATTCAGCAAAAACCTTGAAGAGCATGTAAAATTGGTGCGGCAAGTTCTAAAGAAATTACTAGCTGCCAAGCTCTACGTGAAGCTGTCAAAATGTGAATTCCATAAGACCTCCCTAGATTACCTAGGTTACCGAATATCCAGTGAAGGGGTGGAAATGGATCCTGGGAAAGTGAAAGCGGTGCTAGACTGGCAACCCCCACGCACTCGCAAACAGCTTCAAAGCTTCCTAGGGTTTGCAAACTTTTACAGGGAGTTCATCCCCTCGTTCGCAGAAGTCGATCTCCCCCTGACAGAACTGCTGAAAACTGGGCCTCCATCTACCAAGCCGCAGCCGAATCAGCTGCTTGCCTGGTCGATGGATTCCCAAAGAGCTTTTGAGAAATTAAAATGACTCTTTGCAGAGGAACCTATCCTCCAACACCCAGACCTAGAAAAGCAGTTCATCGTCCAGGCAGATGCTAGCAACATAGCTGTAGCTGCCATACTCTTACAAGAAGACCCACAAGCAATTGAATTGCCAAATTGCAGGCAGCCGGCAGTCAACAGAAGTAGCGTGAAGTACTGCATTCTAACCACTGCACCACCGCAGCTCTTAAGAAGTTAAATAAGAGAAATAATTACATCTATTAAGTATTAACTATCTGTTTAGCTCTTTCAGTTAACTGGACTGGAATTTACTCAAATTAAAACATTGGAGAAAGTTAGCCCAGTAACATACTTCTGCTTGTGATTCAAATCAGAAATCAAATTTTTCTTTGGTTTGAAAAAGTTTTTTTTATTTTTTAACACTCTCCACATATACATCAACACATATACCTTAAATCATATCAAACTTTACGTAGTTATACATTACTATCCAGTAAACAATTAACAAACATCCTAATCTTGCACCTTTTATAATCTTGTTACCTGTTTTTAATACTTCATGTCACTCCCCTCCCTCTATCTCCCTCTCTTTCCTCTATCTTCTTTCTCCTTCTCTCCCTCCTTCCTACCCTTCTTCTCCTTCCTCCCTTTCCCACCTTCTAACCTCCTTCTACTCTT
>QLTV01004122.1:8607-21015 GCA_003457575.1 Thermophis baileyi
TCCCACTCCCCACCTGGAAAGTTCCAACTTCCACTTGCCTCACATTCCGTTACCTCAGGTCAAACTGGCAGACGTTCCACTCCTTCACTCAGGAGCAGTCTGGGGCTCCTTACAGTACTAAACGTCGCTACCTCACCAAAATGTCTACGCTTTCCACCAATGGAACTGCTTCCGAACTCAAGGCGGTGGGAGAGATATTACCTTATGAGTTTCAATCACCGACCACCACTGAGCCAACGGATTGGGAACCGAATTTCTCCTGCATAGTGTCCCAGCCCCAAATAATTTCTTACACTGACCTCCTCAGTTCAGACAAATCTGTTCCTTCTATTGTAACACCAGTTAAAGGGAAAAGAGGGGGAAAACGCAGGAAAAGATTTACAGATGCTATTAGGAAAACACAAGTAAGGTAAGCTGCCTGTTTCTCCCCTGGCCAGTTCTATGTGGCATGCTCCAGAGTCAGTTCACCTGATAGCCTGGTCAGCCTCCAGGCAGACAGCAAAACCAGGAATGTTGTTTACAGGGAGGTCCTGAGCAATTCATCTGAGGGACGAATTGAAAGTCTATGCTATGCAACTTATTAGCCTGGCTACATAGACAAAACAGCCACGGTTGCTGCTGGGATTAAAGGGCTTAAGCCCATCTATTTCATTGTTGTTACACTTACAATAATGACTTCATCTGTAACATTGCTGCTGAGATTAAAGGGCTTAAGCCCATCTATTTCATTGTTGTTACACTTACAATAATGACTTCATCTGTAACAGAAACTTAGCTTACCATCTCTAACAAAATAATACAGTCCCCTTTTTAACTACTCATTAATTTTAAAGCTTTAAGTGTCAATTTATCAAGCCCTATCACATAGTTTCGTAGCGAAGCACGGGTATCCAGCTAGTGAATTTATATTTAGATCAGTTTTGTGGAACCAGAAGTAACTATTACATTTCACAATGATTCTGAGCCATTCAAAAATACAACTAACATGTCAAAAATGCTTCTAAATTAAATCTTAAGTTTGCAAAGCAGTGCCTACAGAGATTCTCAGTCATCCAGGTCAAGGTTGTCCCAAAGGTGCTTTTTCAAGAGGCAACTGGACTTTCTTGTTTTTCTTTGAAGATGTTTCATCCAAGAAGCTGCTTCTACTCTGACTGGATGGTGGGGAATGGAAGGACTTATATTCCTTGCAGACAGCTGGTCATTTGCATTCTTTTAGAGAGTCGTTGAAGCCACTTGGAGGTTGGAGCCTTAGATGGCCTCTTTGACCCCTCTGTAGTCTGCAATTTTTCTGGAAATCCGTTCATACTCCCTCACCATTTGAAGGGTGTTCATCCCAAAGTGCATAGCTAAATGTCTACGGAGATTCTTGGGCATCCAGGTCATGGTTGTCCCAAACTTTTTTTTTTTTTTTTTGCAAAGCAGTGCGTTTAAAATAGTTAAAAGCCCTGGATAAACAGTTTCATTCTGAAACTTCTTCCTGTCCTGTAATAAGATATTTTGGTCTACAGCATCTAAAAACCAGCATTAACTGTAGATACCAAGTGTATCTGCTAACGGTGCCCCATTAATAATCTACACTCTTCTCCTTCTCAGGCTAGCGAAAGCCAGCCACTTCCTATGAAATAATCACCATCAACAAGAACCATCAACCATCATAGAGCCGAGGTAGCGCAGTGGTTAGAGTGCAGCACTGCAGGCTACTTCAGCTGACTGCTAGCTGCAGTTCGGCGGTTCAAATCTCACTGGCTCAAGGTTGACTCAGCCTTCCATCCTTCTGAGGTGGGTAAAATGAGGACCCAGATTGTTGGGGGCAATATGCTAAATCTGTAAACCGCTTAGAGAGTGCTGTAAAGCACTATGAAGCAGTATATAAGTCTAAGTGCTATTGCTATTGCTATTGCTAATGCACGGGCCACTCTCAGCAGCCTCCGCCATACTATTCGCAAGAATAATTACTGCAAGGATTTGTGCATGGTAAGTCAGCCTTCTGGATTCTCACTCTGCAAGGTGGCGCTTGGATGGATGTTACAGCTTCCATTAATCCAATTAGTACATAGTCGTGATTTATGATAAACCAAACTGCTCCATCCATCTAGAAAGGAATGCGAAGTGCTACTCTTTGTACCCTAAATCCTAGGCCCTGGCATTTTGAAATGAAGAGCAGGTTGGTTAAGAAGGTCTACTGCATAGGACCCATGATGGCACAGTGGTTAGAATGCAGTACAGGTAGTCCTCAACTTATGACCACAATTGAGCTGTTCATGTTGCTAAGTGAGAAATTTGTTAAGTGAATTTGCCACATTTTACGACTTTTCTCACCACATTTGTTAAGTGAATCACTGCAGTTCATAAATTAGTAACATGGTTGTTAGGTGAACCTGGTTTCCCCATTGATTTTGCTTGTCAGAAGGTGCAAAAGGGGCACTGCAACCGTCATAAACGTGAGTCAGTTGTCAAGCATCCGAATGTAAATCATCTGACCATAGGGATGCTGCAATAGTCACAAGTGTGAAAAATGGTCATAAGTCCCTTTTTTCACTGCCGTTGTAACTTTGAATGGTCACTAAATGAACTGTTGTAAGTCAAGGACTACCTGTATTGTAGACTAATTCTGCCAACTGACAGCAGTTTGAGTTTCACCGGCTCAAGGTTGACTCAGCCTTCCATCCTTCCGAGGTTGGTAAAATGAGGAGCCAGATTTTGGGGGGCAATATGCTGACTCTGTAAACGGCTTAGAGAGGGCTGTAAAGCACTGTAAAGCGGTATATAAGTCTAAGTGCTATTACTAGTGCTATTTTCGAATTATGGAGCAAACAGAAAAACCCCACTTCTGTAAGTTGTCCCAGGGTTTAGCAGTCTCAGCAGGTTGGGCTCAGTTGCTCAATAATCCAGATGCCTTTAAAAAATTGCTCCAAATCTTGTGTGTTTTTTGTTGACTCAGTCAAATCTTTGCTCTTTTTAAAATGTTGAAAATGCTTGGGCACCCCGACAGTTGTGAGCATTTTATTGCCCATATCTCAGTTAAGGTTATGAGAGTGTGATCAGAAAAGGTACAGATAAAAGGGTGAAAAGCTTGATTCAGGGCTGCTGTTGACGAATGAGAAAAAGAGTGTGCATAATAAACATTAGGAAATCTGGATTTGAGAAGAGAAGAGATATATCTGGAGTTCACTTTATTCACTTCCCCCTTCCCCCCGCCCCCCCCTCTCCTCCAGGCTGCCTTGCGTCGGGCCAGTGCAATTCTGCCCAGCCAGAAGCCCGTGGTGGTGAAGAAGAGGACTCGGGCTCCCAAGACTGCATAAAAAACACTTCTCAAATTATCCAATAAAGGAATAAAACCAGAGAGCAGAATGTCTGAATGTCATTTATAAATCTCTAGTTGTGGGATTACTTCTCTCCTCCAAGAAAATGAATTTTAGCTGTTTCCATTTATTCTGAGAACAGAATAAATGTCCCATAAATTGCTGTTTCTGTAACGGGATGGGATTTGAAAAATAGCATGGATTTGCAACTTGAGTTTTGAGTCATGTTTGATTTTAATTACGTCTCACTCTCCTTCCTTGGGGCCACAACTGAGGCCACAGCTAATTTGAATGGAAATGGTTTTGCTCCTTTTAGGAAGTCTTGGCTCTGGTTCAGAGTCCTTTTCAAAATGATTTCCTAGGATATGTGTAACTATCTGAGGACCTCAGGGTTGGAGTCCATGGTTTCCCTCCCACTTTTTTTCTTCTACCTTGCAAAGTTAACGTTAACTACAAGCAAGGGTTGCTTTTTAAAAGCAGAAATCAGTTCATTTCCCTGTATGTTGCCCACATAGGCCTTTTTGGTACGCATCAATGTAAGTTTTTCCCTCTTTATGATGTCTTGAACTAATCAGCAAAGAGTCTTAAAGGTGCCGTGAAGAGGGAGGCCAGCCTGCGGTCTCAAATGTTGGATGCAGTTGAACCAGGAAAACTGTAAATTTATCCTGATCACGTTGGTGGTTAAATACCTGTGTTGCAGGGGTGAAATGCTACCGGTTAGTAAAAAAATGCTACCGGTTCACCGAACCAGTAGTAAAAAATGCTTCAAAAAAGTAAAAAAAAGGTTCCGACGATCGCGCGATCGTCGGCACCTTTTTAAAAAACTTTTTTAAAGCATTTTTTTACTACCGGTACCGGCAATAGGTAGTTAAAATGCTTTTAAAAAGTAAAAAAAAAAAGGTTCCGACAATCGCGCAATCGTCGGAACCTTTTTTTTACTTTTTTATGTCAGCCCCAGCCCTCCAACGGTACCTGGGGCTGCCATTTGTGTGGGGATCTCCGTTCCATTCCATTGCTGAGCACTGTCGCATTATGTCTGAAGCTGTTTTCTCACCGGCCACCGTAGGACACAGCAGAGCAGCACGGAACAGCCGAGAATCATCTGGAGCAGCTTGCAATGAATGGGGGAGGGAGAGGGAGGCTACAGGGTAATTGAGTAATTGGATAATTGCACTGAGGTGGAGCTGTATACTACTTAAAGGTGGATGGGGAGCACGGAGTGTTAGCTCCAACAAAGATTCCTTTCTGTAAAACTTTAAGGTGGTCAGTTAGTACACACTTCAAATGGCAGACCCCCCCCTCCAACAGATGTCGCCATGTGGTTAACGCCCATCAGACAGCAAATGCCTCCTATACAAAGATTCATTTCTGTAAAACTTTAAGCTGGTCAGTTACTACCGATGTTGGGATAAACAAACTTGGTTACTGATTTTGCGTGCTGAGTTTTCCTTTCCCAAACCCTACGGAACCTGACAGATTGTTGGAGCAAACTTCAAACGATAATGGCTGAGGGAACTATTTAGGGGCTGGAGGCAGCAAACCTGGAAGAGTCTATTGCAGCAACGGAGGTAACTGTGGTGGGGGCATCAGGGGATGGGCCAGAGGCTATCTTGGACGTGCGCCCAAAGGAACAGCCGGCTGTGGCTCAGGAGACATTGGAGGCATCAGAGAGGCTGCCTGAAGGCCATGGGGCCACTGGGACATGGTGGCTGGGCTCCCTGGAGCGTGGCGAATCCCAAGTGTCACCCGCTACAGGTCCTGAATTGACACCAGCAGGCACACATTTTGCACAATGGAGAGAAAGGAGGATCTCGGAGGAGGATAATTGAACCTACTCCATGGCTGTGGGTAGCCAGACCATCGAGGTCCTGCAAGAAATGTATGGGGCTGCTGGGTTCAGTGCTCCGGGCCAAAGAAGTGGTTGGCATGGCACTCCTTCCGCACCCCGACTTTTGCCTCAACCACACCAATTGGGAGGAGTAGAGAGAGGTTTCTGGTCCCCTGGTGGTGTCCAGCAAATTGGGCCACACCATACCTTGGCCTCAGCGGTCCGTAGGCCTCCCGTTGAACAGGCATGGGTTGGTAGGGATGAACGTGCTGTAGGTGGGGAGGGCCTTAGGGGCTATGGAGACCGTCAAGTGCATCAACCACCAGCAGGACTGGGACAGGCTCCACAAGTCCTGGGCTGCTGGGACCCACCAACTATAAGAGCAACCTTTAATGGTGAGTCAGGGAGGGTGGCTTTGTTCATTGGCCAGGTGTTGAATCACATGGACAGGTATGGACACCTTTATTCTTCCCAATGGGACCGTATGATGGCAGTAACGACTGCAATGGAGGATAAGGCTGAAGAGTGGGTGGCAAACCTCTATGGAGAGCGCGCTGTGGAACTGGGGGACCTGGGACTCTTCCTAGGCACTCTACAAGAATGTTTCGAGGATGAGACTGTAGCACTTCAGGCTGAAGGAGACCTCTTAGGAATTAGACAAAGGGGCCGGCCTGTTAAGGACTATATCCGGGACTTCTGCCGCTTGGCGGGTCGGGTACGTGGTTGGCCTGAGCGCTTACTAGTACACCAATTTAAAGGGGGGCTTGATCGAGTACTAAGCCAAGCGTGCATGTGTCGAGGCCTGCCACACCGTCTACACGCGTGGTATCAGGCCGCTACAGAATTAGACACTGAGTTTAAAGAGGAACGTTTGCCCAGAATGTGGGCCCCTCATGCTCCAAAGAGCCCATTTCAGCCTACAGGTTCAGTGGTGAACCAGCCCCTGGAATCAGAACCTAAGGCTCCGGTTACGAGAATGGGGACGACTACTTCGGCCAGGCCACCATTCACATGCTTTCGCTGTGGGAAGCCAGGGCATCGGGCGGCGGAGTGTACTACAACAGCCACAAGACCGTTACTCGAAACTTCCAATCCAAAGCAGAGTACCGCTCGGAAGTCCATCAAATCCCGGTCGGAGACATCATGAGTGACTCGCCAAACTACACCATCAGCGCCAGGGAACATGAAGGACCCCACACAGGAGTCTCCAGAAACGAGTGGCAGTGAGGAGGATGGGGAGTTAGATCCTATGGTGAGTGGCCCTGTCCGGCCGTTTGTGATCCCGGTGGTACTTGAGGCTGCTCAGAGACGCAAGTGTACAGCTCTTGTAGGCACTGGCTGTACCCGATGCCTCATAAGTGCTGAGGTGGCTGACAGCCTGGGAGTTACTCTGTGTCGGTTGTCCCAGCCTATTAGGTTTGAACAGATGGATGGGTCACTATTAGGCAGCCAACCGGCCACACATGTTACGGGGCGGATGGTCTTAGAAATAGGAGCCCATCGAGAGACATTATGCTTTGTCGTCGTCCCAAGGATAACTGAGGATATAGTACTCAGGTTGTCATGGCTAGATAAGTGGGGCCCCACTATCTGGGGGGGGGCGGTTGCAGACATCTGAGGCTCAGCCTAGGACCCACACCACATGCACATGAGGACGGATGTTCGTTTCCAGCGCAGGTCACCAAAGGGGAGAAGAATAGGACGCCAGTGAACACAATCATGGAGTTGGGTTACCCTGTGGAATACGAAGACCTGCGAGAGGTCTTCAATGAACAGGAGTGTGACAACCTACCTCCTCATAGGTCCACCGACTGTGGGATAGAGATCCTCCCTGGGGCTGTTCTCCCGAAACCTAAAATGTACTCAATGACCCCCCCAGGAGTTGAAAGAAATGAGGGCTTATATTGACAAAAATCTAAAGAGGGGATTTATCCAACCTGCCCGGTCTAGGGTGGCAGCTCCTGTCCTGTTCAGGGAGAAAAAGGATGTGGGTCTTCACTTATGTGTTGATTTCAGGGGCCTTAATGCAGTTTGTGTGGAGCATCATTACCCTCTACCACTCATGAAGGACATGTTGGCCCGGTTGGCAGAAGGTAGGATTTTCACGAAACTGGACCTCAGGGAGGTGTACTATAGGGTGAGGATTAGGCCAGGGGATGAATGGAAGACCACCTTCAATTGTCCCCTGGGTAGCTATCAGTTCAAGGTAATGCCTTTTGGGCTACAAGGGGCTCCCGCCATGTTCATGCAGCTGATAAATGAGGTGCTGCATGAACACCTGTATAATGGTGTATTAGTATATCTAGATGACATTTTGATATACACAAAAACGAGGCGGGAGCACGTAGCATTGGTCCGGCAGGTCCTCAAAAAACTCTTGGAAGCCAAGTTATTCGTAAAACTGTCTAAATGCGAATTTCACAGAATGCGATTAGACTATCTCGGGTTCCGTATCTCCCATGCAGGGATTGAGATGGATCCCGCCAAGGTTAAGATGGTACTAGATTGGCAGGCACCTAAAACTAGGAAACAACTGCAGAGCTTTTTAGGGTTCGCCAACTTCTACCATCAGTTTATTCCAGTTTTTTCACAGGTGGCATTACCGCTGACTGATCTTCTAAAAACAAAAGGCCTAGCTGGGAAACCCCGACCTGGTAGTCCCTTATGCTGGACTCTTCAGTGTCAGCAGGCATTTGATCAATTGAAAGCTCTGTTTGCGAGGGAGCCGGTGTTGCATCATCCCGATCCAGCTGTCCCTTTTGTAGTCCAGGCTGATGCCAGTGATGTGGCGGTGGCCGCGGTCCTCCTTCAAACAAACAAAGAGGGGATCCTCCAACCCTGCGCTTACATATCACGAAAATTAACAGAAACCGAGAGAAATTGGCCTATCTGGGAAAAGGAGGCATTTGCTGTCCGATGGGCGTCAACCACATGGTGACATCTGTTGGGGGGGGGGTCTGCCATTTGAAGTGTGGACGGACCACAAAAACCTAGAAGCCCTGCAAATATTTCTCCAATGCTCTCATTACCTGCATTTTCTTCATCATAGTTATCCAAGTCATATTCTGCCAATTCATCATCATCTAGCTTACCAGTGTCCTCATCTTTGGGAGCAGACAACATCCATGGGACCTCAGGTTTCTTCTGGTCCACCTCCATCCTCATCCTCATCCTCATCCTCTGCCTGCAATCTCTGTTTAGCTTCAGTAATTAAACGCTTCAGTTCTTCCTTGTCGAGTTGTACCTTGTTGGGCGTCTCCTTGGCAACACCTTGGGGCACCCAGGCAACACAAGATATGGGACGACTCATGGCTCCGCAAGTCCTGGGCCGCTGGGACCCACCAACAGATTGTTGGAGCTCACTTCAAACGATAATGGCTGAGGGAACTATTCAGGGGCTGGAGGCAGCAAACCTGGAAGAGTCTATTGCAGCAACGGAGGTAACTGTGGTGGGGGCATCAGGGGATGGGCCAGAGGCTATCTTGGACGTGCGCCCAAAGGAACAGCCGGCTGTGGCTCAGGAGACATTGGAGGCATCAGAGAGGCTGCCTGAAGGCCGTGGGGCCACTGGGACATGGTGGCTGGACTCCCTGGAGCATGGCGAATCCCGAGTGTCACCCGCTACAGGTCCTGAATTGACACCAGCAGGCACACATTTTGCACAATGGAGAGAAAGGAGGATCTCGGAGGATAATTGGACCTACTCCACGGCTGTGGGTAGCCAGACCATCGAGGTCCTGCAAGAAATGTATGGGGCTGCTGGGTTCAGGGCTCCGGGCCAAAGAAGTGGTTGGCATGGCACCCCTTCTGCACCCCGACTTTCGCCTCAACTACACCATTATTCCAGTTTTTGCACAGGTGGCATTACCACTGACTGATCTTCTAAAAACAAAAGGCCTAGCTGGGAAACCCCGACCTAGTAGTCCCTTATGCTGGACTCTTCAGTGTCAGCAGGCATTTGAGCAATTGAAAGCTCTGTTTGCGAGGGAGCCGGTGTTGCGTCATCCCGATCCAGCTGTCCCTTTTGTAGTCCAGGCTGATGCCAGCGATGTGGCGGTGGCCGTGGTCCTCCTTCAAACAAACAAAGAGGGGATCCTCCAACCCTGCGCTTACACATCATGAAAATTAACAGAAACCGAGAGAAATTGGCCTATCTGGGAAAAGGAGGCATTTGCTGTCCAATGGGCGTTAACCACATGGCGACATCTGTTGGAGGGGGGGGTGTCTGCCATTTGAAGTGTGGACAGACCACAAAAACCTAGAAGCCCTGCAAACCCCACGCCGTTTATCACCAAAACAGGTGCGATGGGCCTTCTACTTCAGAAGATTTAATTTTACCCTGAAGTATATACCAGCAGGCAGAAATTTCCTAGCCGATGCGTTGTCCAGGAAACCCCAGTATGAAAGTACTAGGGAGGAGATAATACAAGCCATTATCCCTCAACAACTAGCAACTCCACGGGTTCCTCAGGGGGTAGCCCGCGCGAAGCCACCTAATGATGTAACTCAGGCAGTTCAGATTGCTCTCTTAAAAGATGAATTCTACCAGAAGAATCGTGCTTTGTTCACACATCAAGATGGATTCGTTTGGAAGGGTACCAAATTATATGTACTTCAGTCAGTACAATTAGAGATTTTACGCCGATGCCATGATGTCCGTTTAGCCAGCCATTTTGGTTTTGTAAAAACGTTGCACCTAGTTAACCGCCAATTCTGGTGGCCTTCTATGAAAAAAGATATCAAAAATTATATAGGGAGCTGTACTGTCTGTGCTACCACAAAGGTCCGACCTGGCAAGCCTGTTGGCTTATTGCAACAGGTAGCTAACCCCACACAACCGTGGGAGCAGGTTGCGATGGACTTCATTGTGGGGTTACCAGACAGTAAGGGTCATAATGTAATATGGACTGTAATAGATCTATTCTCGAAGCAGGCTCACTTTGTAGCCTGCTCTGGGCTTCCTTCCACCAGGAAGTTAGCTAAATTATTCGTGGTCCATATATACTGACTACACAGTGTACCAAAAAGAGTTATATCAGATCGAGACATTCAATTTACTGCCCGGTTTTGGCGAGACTTTTTAACTAGAGTTGGATCAACACAGGGGTTACGTTCGGCTTTTCACCCGGCAACTAATGGGGCTGTAGAACAGACAAATGCCATGATTAAAAGATACCTGCGTTGTTATGTAAGACATAGACAAGATGATTGGGCCGACCTCCTCCCGTACGCCGAGGTCGCCTATAATAATGCCATACATAGTAGTACGGGGTTTACTCCTTTCCGGGTAGCTACAGGTAGGGAGTTCATCCCGATACCTGAATGTCCCTGGGTGGATCCTACAGAGGTGGGAGTCCAAAAATGGGTTGAGCAAACCCAGAGTGTCTGGCCAATCGTACAAGAAGCACTTCAACGTTCCGCTAGACAATATAAGCAACAGGCAGATAGGAAAAGACAGCCTCATCCACCCTTCCAAGTCGGTCAGAGGGTCTACCTATCGACCAAATATCTGAATTTAACCCTTCCTAGTAAGAAACTGGGACCCAAGTACAGTGGGGCAAAAAAGTATTTAGTCAGCCACCAATTGTGCAAGTTCTCCCACTTAAAAAGATGAGAGAGGCCTGTAATTGACATCATAGGTAGACCTCGACTATGAGAGACAAAATGGGAAAACAAATCCAGACAATCACATTGCCTGATTTGGAAAGAATTTATTTGCAAATAATGGTGGAAAATAAGCATTTGGTCAATATCGTCTCTCATAGTTGAGGTCTACCTATGATGTCAATTACAGGCCTCTCTCATCTTTTTAAGTGGGAGAACTTGCACAACTGGTGGCTGACTAAATACTTTTTTGCCCCACTGTATATAGGCCCCTTTACTATTGCACAAGTTATCAATCCAGTGACGGTCAGACTACGACTGCCCCCATTACTAGGGAAGACCCATCCTGTTTTCCATTGTAGCCTGCTACGACCTGTAAAGCCAGCTCAGATCAGGGGGGTCCCAGCCGTACCACCACCTCCCCTTGATGGTAGCCAACAATATGAGGTAGAAGAAATATTAGATACCAGGCTATATCGAGGGTCCCTACAATACCTCATTTTGTGGAAAGGATATCCATGGTCTGACGCTTCATGGGTTAGGGAGAGTGATGTAACTGCCCCATGGCTCATCGCCAGGTACCACCGTCGGTACCCGGACAAGCCGGGGCCTTTATCGTCTTAAACCACTCATTGCTGTTCCTTGTTTTAGACACCATCTCTGTGGTAGAGCGGGCCGCATGTCAGCCCCAGCCTCCAACGGTACCTGGGGCTGCCAGTTGTGTGGGGATCTCAGTTCCGTTCCGTTCCATTGCTGAGCACTGTTGCATTATGTCTGAAGCTGTATTCTCACCGGCCACCGTAGGACACAGCGGAGCAGCACGGAACAGCCGAGAATCATCTGGAGTGGCTTGAATGGGGGAGGGAGAGGGAGGCTACAGGGTAATTGAGTAATTGGGTAATTGCACTGAGGTGGAGCTGTATACTACTTAAAGGTGGATGGGGAGCACGGAGCATTAGCTCCAACAAAGTTTCCTTTCTGTAAAACTTTAAGGTGGTCAGTTAGTAGCGATGTTGGGATAAACAAACTTGGTTACTGATTTTGCGTGCTGAGTTTTCCTTTCCCAAACCCTACGGAACCTGACATTTTAAAGCATTTTTTTACTACCAGTTCCGATGAATAGGTTGTTAAGGAAATGAGTATACGCAGCAGAATGTGGGGTTGCAGTTTGATATCTTAGAGTCAATAAAACAGAGATCTTCAAAGTCTTCAAAAATAATTTACTTGCTTAAACTAACAATGTCCAAAACAAAACATATTAACACGAAGATAAGAATTTAGCACTTAGCTATTAATCTTTAGCAGATAAATCTTCTACAGAAATATAATAGAAGAATCATTGAGCGTCTGTAGTTTTTCTGTAGTTCTGTAGAATTATCAGGAGCATGAGCAGAAAAGAACTCTCTTTAGTTAATCAGGCCGTCAGTCTGACTCAAGCTAGCATGTTCTCATTATATAACAGTTAACAAGCTTACAATACATTTAAAGCAATACCAACAAACATAGATTAATGGTTTAAGTATACATTAGTAAACTCAATCACTTTATACATGATTCTCCCTCATAATGGATATAGCCTCCAGGAATGGGTTAATCCGTCTGCTCCGTGATTGGACTGAGTGAGCCTGACAAGTTGTTTAAGTGCCTCCCTTGTTGCTATGCTTGGCAGTTTCG
>QLTV01004123.1:9018-19427 GCA_003457575.1 Thermophis baileyi
TATACATTAAACAGTGATTTGTGGCTTGTTTATATTAACCAACCCAACCGTTTGGACAGAGTCCTAACAACGCCCAGCCGGTCACCTGACCACCAAGCCACGCCCACATGAAGCCACGCCCACCTGACCTCCAAGCCACGCCCACAAAATAAGCCACGTCCACAGAACCGGTAGAGAAAATTTTTAGATTTCACCACTGGCCTGATGGATTACATCCCACCATTCTGAAAGAGCTGGCAGATGTTATCTCAGAAGTATTGTATCATATCTTTAAAAAATCATGGAGCACAGGAGAAGTACCTGAGGATTGGAAAACAGCTGATGTGGTTCCCATCTTCAAGAAAGGGGGGGGGGAACAGATCCAGGAAACTACAGACCAATCAGCCTAACATGAAAACCTGGGAAGATACTGGAAAAATAATAATCACAAAACAGATCTGTGAACATCTAGAAACAAATAAAGTTAGCATGGGTTTGTTAAAAACAGATCACGCTAAACCAATCTTATTTCATTCTTTGACAAAGTGATGAAATTAGTAGATCAGTGAAACGCTGTGGACATAGTATATTTAGACTTCAGCAGGGCATTTGATAAAGTAGACCACAACCTACTTCTTGATAAGTTAGAAAAATTTGGATAGACAGCATCACCTCCAGATGGATTTGTAACTGGCTGACAAAGGAATAGTCCTTAATGGTACTATATCTACATAACAGAATAACAGAATTGGAAGGGACCTTGGAAGTCCTCTAGTCCAGTGGTTCTCAACCTTTCTAATGCCGCGACCCCCTGCGACCCCCCTGCCACCGTGACCCCCCCGCCCCCCCCCCCTCCCCCCGCGCGAGTGGGAGAGCAAGGGGGCTCTCTCTCTCTCTCTCTCTCTCTCTCTCTCAGCCTTCGCCCACCCGCCTGGACGCCGCCATTTCAGTTCTCTCACCCTCTGCGCATGAGCAAAGCATTCTGCGCATGCACAGAGGGTAAAAGAACCCAAATGGCGGTGTCCGAGCGGGTGGGCGAAGTCTCCCGCTTCTGTCGCTACCGGCTGTCCGGCAACCCGCAGGCACGGCTGAACCAGGAGCATTTCACCCCTGCAGTGACGGTGGTACCAAGATGGCGGGCTAACATGCGCGGCGACCCCTGTGAAATGGTCGTTCGACCCCCAAAGGTTGAGAACCGCTGTTCTAGTCCAACCTGCTCAGGCAGGAAATCCTATACCATTTCAGACAAATGGAGAGAAGTAAGCCGAGGTTCCATCTTAGGCCCAGTACTCTTCAATATCTTCATAAATGACTTAGATGAGGGAATAGAAGGAGAACTCATCAAATTTGCATATGACACTAAACTGGCAGGAACAGCCAACGCCCCAGAAGACAAATTCAGGATCCAAAAGATCTTGATAGACTTGAACAATGGGCCTTATCCAATAAAATGAAATTTAATGTGGAGAAAAGCAAGGTTTTACACCTGGGCAGAAAAAAACAAAGGTATAAGTACAGATTTGGTGAAACCTGGCTCAAAAACAGTAATTGTGAGAGGGACCTTAGAGTCCTAGTGGACGATCACTTAAACATGAGCCAGTAGTGTTCAGCAGCAGCCAAAAAAGCTAATACAATCCTTGGTTATATAAACAGAGGCATAAAATCAAAACCACATGAAGTATTAGTACTGCTTTATAAAGCCTTAGTAAGATCATACCTGGAATACTGCATCCAGTTTCCGTCACCACATTACAAAAAAGATGTTAAGATTTTGGGAAAAGTGCAAAGAGCAACTAAGATGATTAAAGGCCTGGAGACTAAAACATATGAAGAACGGTTGCAGGATTACGGTTTGCCTAGTCTTGAGAAATGAAGTACTAGGGGGGATATGATAGCAGTATTCCAGTATTTGATGGGCTGCCACAGAGGAGTCGATTTATTTTCCATAGCATCAGAGGTCAGGGCAAGTAACAATCAATGGAAACTAATAAAAGAGAGAAGCAACCTGGAATTAAGGAGAAACTTGCTAACTGTGAGGGCAATTAACCAATGGAATAGCTTGCCATCAGAAGTTGCGTGTGCTCCAACATTGGAGGTTTTTAAGAAGAGACTAGACCAGTGATGGCGAACCTTTTTTGGTTCACGTGGCAAAAAGGGGAGGCACGGGGGGGGGGCCCACACCCATTCCCTCCCCCCCACTCATGCGCACAACCCCCCCGTGCTGCCCCCTGTGCATGCGCACAACCCCACCCCCCCACCCCTTGCGCATGCGCAAAGGCCTCAATGAAGGGAAGTGCATTTTTCTGAACTTCCGGTTTGCCCGTTGGGCCGTTATTCGCACTCCGGGGCTCCCCGACCCCTCCCTGAAGCCCCCGGAGTGCGAAAAACAGCCCAATGGCAAACCGGAAGTGCATTTTTCTGAACTTCCGGTTTGCCCGTTGGGCCGTTATTCGCACTCCGGGGCTTCAGGAACCTTCCCTAAAGCCTCCGGAGTGCGAAAAACAGCCCAACGGCAAACCGGAAGTGCATTTTTCCGAACTTCTGGTTTGCCCGTTGGGCTGTTTTTCACACTCCTGGGCTTCAGGAAGCTTCCCTGAAGCCTCCAGAGTGCGAAAAACAGCCCAACGGCAAACCGGAAGTGCGTTTTTCTGAACTTCCGGTTTGCCCATTGGGCCGTTATTCGCACTCTGGGCTCCAGAGTGTGAAAAACAGCCCAACGGCAAACCAGAAGTGCATTTTTCTGAACTTCCGGTTTTCCCGTTGGGCTGTTTTTCGCACTCCGGGGCTTCAGGAAGCTTCCCTGAAGCCTCCGGAGGGCAAAACGGCCTTCCCCAAAGCCAAAAAGCAGCTGGCCAGCGTGCGCATGCGTGCTGGAGCTGACATAGGGCAACGCCTCGCATGCCCTCTGATATGGCTCCGCGTGCCACCTGTGGCACACGTGCCATAGGTTCGCCATCACTGGACTAGACAGTCACTTGTCTGAAATGATATAGATCTCCTGCTTGAGCAGGTGGCTGGACTAGAAGACCTCCAAGGTCCCTTCCAGCTCTATTCTGATTCTGATTCAAGTTTTCCCAGCGTGAACTACTGGTAAATAGAATGAATATAGAAAAGACGGGTTCTTTTTTCATTCTTTTTTATTTGCTAAACAAGACAGTGTCTTTCATCTCCCAAAAGACAGGATGGAAAAGTTGTTTGGAAGCTGATGTCAAAGCCCGGAGTTCTTTCATGCCCGCCACAGTGGCTGACTGGGGCAACTATTTTTAAGAGGCAGCTTCACCGATTGACACTTTTGTCTCACTGAGTTCCTCAAATACAATTTTGTGCAATGTTCAGCAAAGAATTAGGACATCCATTTGTCCTCAGGTTTCTTCTTGCAAATGCCTCTTCCCTCAACGTCACAATGTACAGTAACCCAACATTTCAATTTAATATCAGATCCACTTTCCAATCTTGAACATTTGTTAGTGAAAAGTTCCAGTGGTTGATTCCTCTTCCAGTAGCTGAAAAGAAGAAACAACAGTCATCAGTCCTCCAGATAAAATGAGTATCATTCGGGGGTGGGCTGTTGGGGGTTCTCAGGGGTTCGGGAGAACCTCTAGCTAAGATTCTGTGCAGTTTGGAGAATCCCCAAATCCAACTCCTGGCTGGCCCCACCCACCCCACCACGCCCCTCCCAGGAGTCCCCACACGAGCCGTTTTTGATGCAGGTAAGTGCCGGGTGTGCGCGGAGGCTCGGGAGGGTGAAAAACGGGCCTACTGGAAGTTTGGGAAGGCTGTTCCCAGAGGGTCTCCAGAGCCTGGGGAGGCTGTTTTCGCCCTCCCGGAGGCTTGAGGAAAGCCTCCAGAGCCCAGGGAGGGCAAAACACCCCCCCATGGTGCAGGAGGCTGACTAGGCCATGCTCACCATGACCATGCCCATCCAGCAACCGGGCAGAAAGCCCCTTGCTAAAATTTTTGAAGCCCACCCCTGGTATCATTTATAGACTTTGGAGCATGAAATAAATGTTCAGTCCATTCACCTTCTTCCCTCACCTCAATGGGAGGTTTCTAACAACTCCAAATGTTGGTCTGTGATTGATTTGGCAGAGAAATAGAGGTGGAGTTGGTGACACATCTTCCCCTCCATCCTTTTCAACAGCCCATGGCAAAAGATTACGTATTTCTAGGCAGCTGTTTTTTTAAAAAATGGACTGTGGCACCCTTCTTGGTTGCTTCAGGAATTGAGGCTTGAGAATTCTGGAGTGTTTCTATTCCCATCTTTGCTGGTTATTTCAGTTGGAGGTGGTAGGGAGAGGAGGAGTCAGGCTGATGGATACTCATTTGTGGGGCACTGTAGAATTTGGCCCTTTCCTCATTATTATCTCCCTGCAAGAAAGCATTGGGGAAGGTCCTCTATCAGTTCAGGGCTCAGTGTCATCCCAATGTGTGATGGAATATACACCTGCAGGACCGTGTGTCAGGCCGAAACCATATTTTATTAGAGACTTTGGCCTGCCACACTTGATGCTTTAGATGTATGCTTGCTGTGGGAATTTGGGAGGGGCTGTTGCATGAATGAGATATGTAGCCATAACAAATTCCTTTAGATTCTCAAGGTCATCCTTTGTCCAGCACCTGCTCGGAAGCTGATGGGAGTAACAAAGAAGATTGGTTAACATGATGAACTTGTGGGTGTGGGAACAAGGGAATTGATCTTTCAACTGGGTGGAGAAACCCTCGTGGCTTCAGATTCGGGTTTTTCACAGCCATGCCAAAATGGCTCTGTTAATAAATTGGAACTTTGAGGAAAGCATTGCCTCGGACTCTGGTTTAATTTTAGATGCTATTTGGAACCCTGACACTAACCCAAATCTCTCATAAAACTCATGCAGCTACCCCGAGCCTCGGGGCGCTGTTCGGGGTCCTGAGCCCCAGCACCGTTCCGGCAATGGGCGGCGCGAAGACTCAGGGAACATGGAGGAGAAACCGGAGGAGAAAGAGCAAGCCGCCGGGGAACAAGTAGAGGACGACCCCATTGGAGGGATCAGGATCCGCTACTCTCCCTCCCCAGAGTTCGCGGCTGCCATGGAGGCCGCAGAGAGGGAATGCCAGTCAGGGGCTCGACGCAAACTGCCGGCCCCTGAGCCCCTCTCTCAGTAGGAGCGGACCTTCCATGGAGAAATTGGGGGGGCTAAGTCCTTCCCCCAAGCGAGCATGGGAGCCTCAACTGGGCGCGGGATTAGTCACAGCCCATGAGTGGAGGCAACAGAAGATCATGCTCGCAGGCCGGTCCAAAGGCGAGGGATCTCAGCCGCTGTCTCGCAGTCAATCGCTGACGGATCTTCACGACCAGTTCGGATGCCTAACTGTAAGTTGGACTAATCCCCAATCGGGACCCGAAGCCACTAGATGGGATCTGGCCCAACCCACGTTTTCCCTCCCAAGGAAGCACCTGGGGCCCCAGTTGAGTGGGGACACAGCCTCTTTCCACACCGTGGCCACCAGACCCCCGGGGCAAATGGGATTATGCCAGGGCGAAGCCTACGTGGACCACCCTTCACCCCGAGCCACGGGCGACCCACCAAGCCAGCCTAGGGAGCCCGTATCCTTGGCAGCAGAGAGCGTGGAGACTGCAACCTCTGGCCCAGCTGCCAAACCTCGGCATTGTGCCGCCGTGGCAAGCCCCACCTGGATGGGCTTTCTTCCCCGGAGTAGGATGGGCGCAATGCCCATGGACGCCAGGGACCCCTCTGCCACCCAACCTTGCACCTGGGCATGGGGTGGTGCAGCAACCCCGTGCGATGCCAGGTCCTGCCGCACAGCCCCCACTGCAAGCGCAGGGACCCCTCCCCACCGATGGGGGTGCAAGCCAACGAGTGCAACTGGGAGGGAGACCAATTGAAGGGCCCCTGCCACAAGCCGTCGCTCCGCCGGCTGCGCACGTGCAAGCCGCCGCCCCGCCAGCCCGGGAGCCACCCCCCCCGGTTCCGTGCCATGTTTGATGGGAATCCCAAGAAATTGGCCTATTTCCTCCACCGAGTGTGGGCTTATGTGGATGAGCACACAGCACAATTCCAGTCAGATAGACAGTTAATTGACAAGATAACCAAGAGAATGAACGAGGGGGAGGCAGCGGAGTGGGTGGCAGAACTCCATGATGAAGCGGCCCCAGAGCTAGATGATGCAGACGAGTTCATCCAACTAATGAGGGTTTCACGATGCGGCCCAACAAGTGGAAGCTGAAGAGCAAATCCAGAAGTTGAAGCAAGCAGGCCGCCCAGTGAAGGAAGTAGGGTGGGAGTTCAGAAGAGCAGCTGGGAAGGTGCGAGATTGGACCGAATGGCTCCTGGTGCACACATTCCACCTTTAGTTCTGGCCCTGGATCCAGAACTAAAAGAGGCGTGTGAAATCCGAGGAGTCCCTTGTAGGATCCAAGAGTGGTACGCTACCACCATCGCCTTGGATCACGTAATCCGCGCTCGGAAAAAGCCTCCTGCGGATTGCCCAGCTCGAAGGCCTTTGGGACGCCGGGTTCCCCCAGGACAGGTTGCCACGCTGAGCCCTGAGCCAATGCAAGGCGTGAAGTGCTATTGGTGTGGCCAAGCCGGCCACTGGGCTGCAGAGTGCCTGGCGCCAGCCCCAATTGCCCAGCCATGGGCCAGGCCAACCCCTGGGACCAGGAGGAGGCCTGCAAAACCACCAGAGCTGGGGCGCATGGGACTCCAAGCGGAGGAGTCCCCTCCATCCTCCAACGACGCGGAGATATCGCCAGTGGAGGAATCGGCTCCACGATGGGACGAAGGAGACAGTGGCGAAGACGACCCGATGGTGAGTGAAGCCGTTCGCCCCTTCCTCATTAAGGCCAAAATCACGGTGCCGGGGACGGGGAAGGAGGGAGCAGTAGATGCCATAATAGACACGGGCTGCTTGAGATGCCTAATCAGCAAGGCAGTGGTAGATAAGCTAGGGATCAGCACCAGGCCCCTAGCGAACCCCATCCGCTTCCAACAGGTGGACGGATCGCTGATCGGGGGGGCCCCGCCACTCACCTCACCGAGTTGGTAGACTTGCAAATGGGACGCCACCACGAACTTATCCGGTTCATAGTTGCCCCAAAGATGTTTGAAGCAATCATTCTGGGGCTCGCATGGCTAGACAAGTGGACCCCTACCATAAAACGGGAGGATGAGTACCGAAAGCTACACCTACACATTGGGCCTACGCCCCCACCAGGGAAGCAGAGCAGCCCGAGAGAACCAGGCCCCCTTGACTCCAACCGTCCCCAGCTGGCAGCCCCGGTGCTTGAAACCATGCCCCCAGGCTCCCAGCAGGTGCCAGCAGAATACCGAGACCTGGAGGGGGTGTTTAGTGAAGAGGACTGTAACTACCTCCCCCCCTCACCGGCCCACAGACTGTGCGATAGAATTTGAGCCGGGGGCTACGCTCCCAAAACCCAAGATGTACTCCAAGACCCCAAAGGAGCTGGGAGAGTTAAGGAAATACATCGACGCCAATTTGGAGCGAGGGTTCATCCAACCGGCAAAATCAAGGATCGCCGCCCCTGTGCTCTTCAAAGAGAAGAAAGATGGGGGTGTGTGTGGTCAGATTGTGCGTTGATTTTCGGGGAATCAATGCCGTGTGCATGCAAAACACCTACCCCCTCCTTCTCATGAAGGACTTGCTGAACCACTTGTCCAAAGGCAAGATATTCACCAACCTAGACTTGAGGGAAGGCTACTACCACATACGAATCAGAGAAGGGGATGAATGGAAGACCATGTTCAACTGCCCATTGGGAAGTTTCCAATTCCGAGTCATGCCCTTTGGACTGCAAGGGGCCCTCGCGGTCTTCATGCAATACATCAACGAGGTGCTCCACCCCCATCTGTACAAGGGGGTGCTTGTTTATTTGGATGACATTCTCATCTTCAGTGAAACCCTAGAGGAGCACGTGAAGCTAGTGCGACAAGTCTTAAAGAAGCTTCTGGATGCCAAACTATATGCAAAACTTTCCAAGTGCGAATTCCATAAAACTTCCCTGGACTACTTGGGGTACCGTATCTCCAGCGAGGGGATAGAAATGGATCCAGGAAAAGTGAATGCCGTACTGGATTGGCAACCTCCGCGCACACGCAAGCAGCTACAAAGCTTCTTGGGTGTCGCAATTTTTGGGCTTCGCAAACTTCTATCAGCAGTTCATCCCGTCCTTCGCTGAAGTGGCGCTGCCACTGACCGAACTGCCAAAGACTGGCCCATCACCCACCAAACCAAAGCCCAACCAACCAATTGGTTGGACAATGGAATGCCAAAAAGCATTTGAAAGGCTAAAGCGACTCTTTGCCCAAGAGCCAATCCTGCAGCACCCCGACCCAGACAGGCAGTTCATAATCCAGTCGGATGCCAGCGACGTAGCGGTGGCAGCGGTGCTGTTACAGAAAGATGAGAAGGGCCAACTCCGGCCATGTGCATATGTTTTGAAGAAGCTCACGGCCACCGAAAGGAGATGGGCCATTTTGGAGAAAGAAGCATATGCCGTTCGTTGGGTGTTGCATACATGGAGACAATTCCTAGAAGGGGGCAAGGTACCGTTCGAGGTATGGACAGATCATAAAAACCTCGAGGCCCTGAAAACCCCCAGGAAGCTCTCACCTAAACAGGTGCACTGGGCACAATACTTCAAATGATTCAAATTCGAACTGAAGCACATCCCAGCTGGGAAGAACCTACTGGCTGACGCTCTATCCAGAAAGCCACAATACGACAGCCAAAGAGAAGAAGAATTCCACTCGGTCATCCCCCCCTTGCCAGAGGAGCCAGCAGGCACTCCCCACTCAGCGGGGGATAGCTGCCCCAGTCTTCACCAGGGGCCAAGCCAGGCGACCAAGTGCGCGAAGTCAAAACGCGAAGCCAGGACCAGTGGACTGCAAAATTGAAGACTGCTCTGCCCAGAGACCCCTGGCTCAACCACAACAAGGAGATCCTGACGATGAGGGAAGGCTTGGCCTGGAAGGGATCCAAGTTATACGTGCCTGCCAGCCTCAGGCTAGAAGTACTTCAACGAAGTCACGACTCCAAGCTGGGAGGACATTTTGGGTTCCTCAAGACCCTCCACCTAACGCAACGACAGTTTTGGTGGCCAAAGATGAAAACTGAGGTGCAGAACTACGTAAAAAGTTGTGCCACTTGCGCCACCATCGTCCAGGAAAGCCGCCTGGACTGCTGCAGCAAGTGGTGAACTCCAGCAAACCCTGGGAGGAGATAGCCATGGATTTCATAGTGGAGCTCCTGGACAGTAAAGGGAACACTGTGATTTGGACTGTGATTGACCTGTTTTCCAAGCAAGCCCATTTCGTTACCTGCTCCGGACTTCCGTCAGCCAGACATCTAGCCAAACTGTTCCTCAAGCACATCTACCGCTTACATGGAGTCCCTAAAAGAATCATCTCAGACCAAGGTGTACAGTTCACTGCTAAGTTCTGGAGAGAATTCTTGCATGCCATTGGGTCCACACAAGGACTCAGCTCAGCTTTTCATCTGAGTACAAATGGAGCCGCGGAACGCATGAACGCCATGGTGGAACAATACATCCGTTGCTATGTAGATTATCAGCAAGACAATTAGGCGGAGCTGCTGTCTTTTGCAGAAGTAGCGTACAATAACACTGTCCACAGCAGCACTGGACTAACCCCTTTCCAGATCACCAACGGCCAGGAGTTCGTACCCATGCCAGAACTGCCTACGGAAGCAGCGGAAGCCTATAAGAAGCAAGCAGACAAACACCCATCGCTTCAGCCCCCCTTCCGAGTGGGGGATAAAGTTTTCTTGTCCACTAAATACATCTGATTGAGTATGCCCAGCAAAAAGCTGGGTCCAAAATTTCTGGGGCCTTTCCCCATAGTCAAAATTATCAACCCTGTCACTGTGCAGCTTGCATTACCAAGAATATTGGGGAAACTCCACCCAGTATTCCATTGCAGCTTACTAAAACCAGTGACTAGGTCCAATATCAGACCCCAAACCCAACCACCACCTCCCCCTGTAGTAATACAAGGGGAGACACATTATGAAGTGAAAAAAAAACCTAGACTCCAGAATATTTAGGGGTCAATTACAATACCTAATCCATTGGAAGGGGTACCCTTTGTCCGAATCCACATGGGTAAAAAGTTGGAATGTAAAAGCTGCTAGGCTAATTAGGCAATTCCATGAGAAATACCCGGACAAACCAAAGGGTCCCCTTGGGGGGGAGGGGTGGTTAAGAATGCTGAATTAACCCCCTACGCGATTTCTCTCTCTGTTTTGCAGGACATGCTCCTTTCTTGAGGGGAGGCCGCCTGTCAGGCCGAAACCATATTTTATTAGAGACTTCGGCCTGCCACACTTGATGCTTTAGAATGTATGCTTGCTGTGGGAATTTGGGAGGGGCTGTTGCATGAGTGAGATATTAT
>QLTV01004123.1:64757-87851 GCA_003457575.1 Thermophis baileyi
TGCATTGTTGCATTCTGACTGGCAGTAACGGCCATAAGAGGGAGCTAGAGAACATGGTTAGCTCTCTCTCTTTTGCTGATTCATTGCTGAGTGACTTCGTGTCTGTCTGTAAGCTCTGTGTGTAGCTAGCTATCTGTGATAGTAGAGAATCTTTGTTTGCTGATTAAGACAAAGAAAGGTTGGTAAGAAGACTGCTGTACTTCTGAATACTGACTGATAGAACGTGTATGATTCGGACTGTTATTCGGACTGTGCTATCTCTTTAAGTAAACTACTTTTATACATCCCTTTCTTGTGCTGATTCTTTGCTGAAGTGACATCGTGTCTGAGAGTAAGCTCTGTGTGTAGCTATCTATCTGTGATAGTAGAGAATCTTTGTTTGCTGATTAAGACAAAGAAAGGTTGGTAAGAAGACTGCTGTACTTCTGAATACTGACTGATAGAACGTGTATGATTCGGACTGTTATTCGGACTGTGCTATCTCTTTAAGTAAACTACTTTTATACACTTTAACGTATCTGTGTATTGACTGAATCATTACTCATATCTACTGCAACATTACGGTGAACTGTGCAAACCTTCAGGGCCCAGAGGTTACTCTGCACAATTCCTTAACATTTAGCACTGCGGAAGCTCTTCTCCACATCTTGCAAACCTGTCAGAGTCTGTAGCTATCCAGCCAGCACAGAAGTAAATAATTCAGCAGGATTCATTTATAGAAGAAATTTCTTTACATACAATAATATAAAACATGATGCATGTATACAATACCCATGCAGCTCTTGCAACATGGTAGCAAGTACAAGGACAAGAAGTAGAAGCAAGGAGTAGAACTAGAAGCAAGGAGTAAGGACAAACGAACTCTTATATACACAGAACAGTTAAGCTAAGCCATGCCCAGGCTCCAAGCTGTCTGACATGGCTCACAACAAATCCTGTGTCTCAGTCACCAAACAGTTCCCATTGGCTGACTTGTTCTTATGGCTATTCCAGTTCATAAATTCTTATATACTGACAAAACCCTTCTGATATGATTGCATTGGTTTGCAAGCTACCTTCTACACTAAACTGGGATTCTGTGGAAGCCTTTCACAGGATCCTCATCAGGTCTATGTCAAGATGCAAGATCAGGTCTATGTCAAGATGATCTGAGGCTCTGTTGTCTCAACAAAAGGGGCTAAAGCATTTCTTAAGTCCAGAACATATAACAGATAAAGTTAAGAAGGGGCTCAGACAAACACCCCCCCCCCCAATTTGCCAAACTATAAGAAGGAAGAGGAGAAGGTACAGTAGAGTCAATCTGGTGGAGTTGATTTCCTGGTCTGGCTACCAAACGGGCTGACATTAGTATACAGGGCTTTTGAAGTATACTTTTCTAACATCATGAATTTTTCATGGCTTTCCCAAGCATCTTTTGGGCACATTCCAACTCTTACTTCCATTGGACACGCAAAAGGCCCAAATGGTGGACTTAAAGTACACTTAGTCAAATTCTGCCTTCCAGTGCAATCTGCAGAGGTTCTGCCGTGTGTCTGTAGTTGCACTGGGGGTCCTTGATGAGAAAAGTGATCCTTGAAGGTAGAACCATCTGTACAGGTAGTTGGAAGCCCAGCTTTTCTTAACTAACCTCATAGGTTCCTTTGAGAAGGGAGAATATACCTTATCATTACCTGAAAACCCACAGGCACTTTTGCTTAAGGAAGTTGCTACCGGTAGCTGTAACAGTTTGTCTGGTGAATCTAATATTCCCTCATGAGAGGATGTTACTTCTCACAAATGAAGGTAAAGATAGGTGTCCCAGGATAATGTTGCAGGATCCAATCTGAGTTGGTCACCCAGACCAGAGGCTTGTCTTCCAAGTCTTTCAGGCTTGTGCTGGAGCCCATTATCAGGGAAATTCTCTCTCTCCAGAATGTGTCCACTGGGCTGTTCTACACATTATATTTATATGGTGCCTGGTTGTGTGTAGCCTGCAGTTGCTAATTAGGGTATTAATGGCTGCCCATTGTCATTGATTGTTGATGATACTTCTTTTCTCTTCTCACCTCTTTTTTGTGCAGAATTACATCACTTCGCAGCTGACTCAGGCAGCTTGGATTGGCCTTACAGATGAAAACATAGAGGGTGGATGGGAGTGGAGTGACGAGTCCATATTAACAGCAGGGTGAGTCTTTGATGGCACCATTCAAAGAGAGGATGCTTCCAAATGGCCGTATCTTTTCTTGCAAAAGTGGGGTCAGATTAAGCATTTCTAGTCTGGTGGGAAAAGGTTCTAGGTTCTGATTAGGTTCTCTCCAGATGTTCTGGTCCAAGCGTAGGATTGCTTTTCTCAGACAGGTAAAACTCCACGCAAACGGGAAAATCATGCAGATTACGTTTATTGTCTGGCATTCTCATATCATAGACTTACAGTTGAGATGAAATTCCTCAGAGCATATATTCATAATCTGTCCCATTACACGTAAATGGAAAGATATTCATTTCCCCCCATCTTCCGGCTGCTGTATGGTCCTTTGTTAGACTTAAAAATGCCCGCTGGTCTGCGAGGCACAATTACCCAGCAGCAGAGGTATAGCTCGATGGCCAATAAGAACACACAGATGTGGTCACATGTCACAGACTACATTACCCAGAGTGCAATCTCCTACTACATTCCCCATAATGCAATCTCTTAAAGAAACAGCTCTTAATCCAAGCTAAAATATCCCTCTAGTCTATCAGCACACCAGAAGTATGGGAGGGTGTAATTTAAGGAACCCCTGTGTCAGGGAACCAGATGTGGTCACCCTGCCACATCCCAGGTTTGTATGTGCAAGCACACTTTATTGCACCCATCGTGTAAGGAAAGGGTTTCCAAACCTGGCAACTTTAAGATTGGTGGACTTTCTAGAATTCTTCAGCCAGTCATAGCTGACTGAGAAATTCTGGGAGTTGAAGTCCACCAATCTTAAAGTTGCCAGGTTTGAAGACCGCTGGTGTAAGATAAAGTTGCAGCTGCTTTCAGAGGTTCTAGTGGGTATTACATGAGTGCTTTAAAGCCTCTTTTCTCCTCCAGATCTAAAGCACCACTAGATGCACCTCAAGGCACACCCAAAAGGATTTCAGAAAAGATTCTCCATTTGAAAATCAGGCTGTTAATTCATTCAATTCCATTGTTTCTTTTATTAAATTTATGTTTTTTTGTGACTTTCCCCTGCCTTTTAAAAATATCTTCTTCTTCTCTCTTCTCCAATTCCAGATATTGGTCTAGCGAAAGTCCTAGCCACTCAAACAGATTTGGAGGACGAGAACAAGACTGTGTTTCTGTTGTGCCTTCATTGGGAAACCACAACTGGAAAGCTGCTGACTGCCATGAACTTTATAGATGGGTTTGCAAAGAGAACCTGGAATTTGGGGAACCCTAACGTTGGCCTTCATTTGAAATTACAACCTTGATTCTCCAGGATCATGCTAAAACTGAAGATGAAAAGTTTCTCATTTTGATGTCAAGTCTCATAGGAAATCCACAGAATGAATAGCAACATCCGGTTACCTCCAAAATCCAAAATAAATTGGTGGATGGCCACACATCTTTAATGAAGAATGCCACACTTTGAAGCTCATGTACCTCTTTGTAAGAGCTTTGCGGGACTCACATAAAACAGGAAACTGGGTCTTGCTTAATGAGGCTCGTTCTGAGCCAGGTTAGTTAAAGACCGAACATCTGCATTTGTGCAATATACTATGGTTGATTCAATTGTGCAAACCAACTCATTTGGTTGGTTCTTGGGTCAATGTAATGTGTGAATTCAGGAAACGTGCATTAATTCAATAACAAAACTAAGCATTCTGGCAAATTGAGTCTTTGGGTATGCAAGGGTAAGCCTATAGTTAGCCCAGAAAGAAAAAGAGTATCCTCAGTCTGGTAATCTCAAAGTTGGGAGTATCTTCTCATCTCTTGAGCCTGGAATTAAGATTGTTACAAGAGAGCCTCAAAATACTTCAGTTCACATATAAGCTACAATGAAGTTGGCACATTTTTTTTAATGCTTTCAATGTTGACTTCCTGGCGATTGGACAAATCCCTATATAATTTCTTGGCAACATTTTTGGAAGAAGTTTGCAGAATAACAGAGTTGGAAGGGACCTAGGAGGTGTTCTAGTCCAGGGGTCGGCAACCTTAAAAACCTCAAAGAGCCATTTGGACCCGTTTCCCAGAGAAAACAAAACACCCGGAGCCACAAAACCTGGGTGGGCGTGGCCAACTCAACGTCACTCCCACCGAGTCACATGACACCCTCCCCCAGCTACGCCTACCCAGGGTTTGTGCCTCTATGTTTTCTTTTCTATGAGAAACAGGTATCTCTCTCTCTTTTCCCTCTCTCTTTCTCTCTCTCCATCTCTTTCTCCCTCTCCAATCTCTCTCCCTCCCTCTCATCTTTCTTTCACTCTTTCCCTCTCCCCATCTCTCTCTATCTCTCTCTCTCCCTTCCTCCCCACCCATCTCCCTCTCCCTCCATCATCTCTCTCTTTCTCCCTCTCTCCCCCCTTCTCTCTCTGTGTGCAGAGGAACGATCGCCACCCCCAGTGAAGGCTTCTCTTCAGGCGACCCTCCTCCCCCTCTCGTGACTCCCTGGCTGGCTGTGGTGCACGTGGGGAGACCCTCCTCAAGTGAGCACCAAAGTGCAGCAAAGGCGTACGCGGAGGACGGGCGGTTGCTCGCTTAAGGAGGGTCTTTGGACGCGGCTTCTCTCCTGTCCTAAGGATCCGGTCATTGCCTTGCTGTGTCCCGTCCGGTCTCCCCTCCCCCACTGCAGCTCTTCGGCCGAGTGAGGAGGGCGTGAGCTCCAGCCCGAAGCGGCAGGAAGCGAAGGCTGCCTTACGCGCAAATGTGGAGTGAAGGCAGCTACAGGGCTGTTTCTCTCCTGCCCTAAGGATCTGGCCATTGCCTTGCTGTGTCCCATCCCGTCCCCCCTCCCTGCAGCTCTTCGGCCGAGTGGGGAGGGCGTGAGCTCCAGGCTGAAGCGGCAGGAAGCGAAGGCTGCCTTATGTGCCGATGTGGTGTGAAGGCAGCTACAGGGCTGCTTCTCTCCTGTCCTAAGGATCCGGCCATCGCCTTGCCATGCCCCCCCACCCCACATAAGAGGAGAAGGAGGGAGAGGAGGGTCACTGGAGCAAAGGCAGCCTTCGCTTCCTGCCACTTCGGGCTGGAGCTTATGCCCACCCTGCTTGGCTGAAGAGCTGGGGGGGGGGGACGACGGGACGGGACACGGCAAGGCAATGGCCAGATCCTTAAGGCAGGAGAGAAGCCGTGTCCAAAGACCCTCCTTAAGCAAGCAGCCGCCCGCCCTCCACATGTGCCTTTGCTGCGCTTTGGCGCTCGCTTGAGGGACTCCCCACGCATGCGCACCCTCCTGGCCCTGCCACAGCCAGCCAGGGAGTCGCGAGACGGGGAGGAGGGTCGCCCGAAGAAAAGTGTCCACCGGGGGTGGCTATGTTCCTCAACCAGCGCCGGAGAATCAGCCCCGCCCGCTTCTCCATTCACGCCGTCGCCCTTACCTTCTCAGGCCAGGTGAGGGAGGGGAGGGTGAGGTCAGCCAGTGATGAGACAGGGAGCCACAGCAGGGGGCCCAAAGAGCCGCATGCGGCTCCAGAGCCACGGGTTGCTGACCCCTGTTCTAGTCCAATCCTCTGCTCAAGCAAGAGACCGTATACCAAGAAAGAGACAAATCGTTGTCCATTCTCTTCTTAAAAACTCCAGTGTTGGAACACCCACAACTTCTGGAGGCAAGATTTTCCACTGATTGTTCTAATTGTCAGGAAATTTCTCCTTAACTCTAGATTGAGTCTGTCTTTTATAAGCTTCCATCCACTACTTCTTGTTCTGCCTTCTGGTGCTTTGGAGAATAGGTTGACTTCCTCTTCTTTGTGGCAGCCCCTCAAATATTGGAAGACTGCTATCATGTCACCCCTTTTTGTCAAACTAGACATACCCAATTCCTGCAACTTTTCTTGTCTTCTTGATCACACAGCCATACAGAAAACATCTAGGAACACTCCTTTCACTATTAATAGCACAGGTTGTTCTCCAGTTATGCATTTCCCACATTATTTTGTCATCGTAGGGGACGAGGCTTTCTTGTTCCAGGAATATGAGCAAATCCCAAACGAGTCCAGCTTTGGGGGCAGATTCAGAAGATACATGACTTCAAGGGACCCTCCCTCAAAGCAGTCTGCATTTATTCCTATGCTCAGCCTGAGAAGTAAATGTCAAAGGAAGGAGATAGATCTAGCAATTAGTATACTTACAGTTCGGCCACTTAGACGTTTTTCTGTGATTTTTCATGCCAAAGGATGCTGAATGCAAAGCAAAACAAGTTCCAGAGGCCTGTGTGAAGCCCAAATGTCTGTGTTTTAATCCACTGCATGTCTGTTTCAGAAAGCAGTTATCCTGCTTCAAGGCTGCAAGGCTTATATGCAGAGCTTTGAGTATTCTTCTTGGTGTCCATTCTTGCAGAGGGGAAGGGAAGAGGCTTGGTAGATTGAAGCAAGGAGGAACTTACAAGAGAGAGAGTGATCAGCATCAGGCTGGAAGTCAAAGAGGATTATTATCTCAGTGTGGCTGCCCTTTATAAGAGCAACTTAAAGCCTGCCAGTGTTTTAACCATTTAACAGCAGTTGAAGGGAAACTGATTTAAGACAAAGGGTTTGAATGCTTACTTTCATCTTTCTTGATCTTGGGGAGTATGCATGGCTGTTTTCAAAATAAATTTCAGGAATTACGAGAATCACAGTAACAGAATAACAGAGTGGGAAGGAACCATGGAGGTTTTCTAGTCCAACTCTCTGCTCAAGCAGGAGACTCTACACCATTTCAGACAAATGGCTGTTCACTCTCTCCTTAAAAACCTGCAGTGATGGGTGCTCCATCCAGTAAGCAAACTCATCCTATTCAGAGATGGACATATTGGGGAGGGCTGTGTTTGTTAGCTTCTGTGTCTATTTTATTTATTTTATGGAACATATTACTATGTTACTGCCATCAAAAACAACTCACAGAAGCTCACCTGAAAAATACAATATAAAACACATCTCGTACAAAAATTAAAAGTACAGTTCTGGAAAAAAATAGAAAAAGGATACAAATGACACCAACAGTGCTTGATATCCATGAATGTGACCACCCCACGTTCTACCTCTTTGCCTACATGGAGGGGTTCACTATCCCCACATTATATGTTATAAATAACTCCTGGTTGTCTTCTTGTGCTGCTGGGTTTGCCTAGGATGATTGTATAGGTTTGTAGGCCAGCTCTGACAATGTAAAACAATTTCTAGACCCACAATCCTCTGACCAATGGGCCATTAACAGGCATATAACCCCAAACCATTCCAGAAAAGAAGCGACCAAAGACTAGAAGAAGCCAAAAGCCCTCAGGTCATTCCTTCCTCATCACACTCCTGTTAAAAAATGTTCCGATAAGCAGGAACAATCAAAGTTGGAAGACTCTCCACAAAGACAAGGCCGGTAGTACAAGCTACTATATAGTGTTATACTATATAGTATTATACACTATATAGTATACTATGTAGTGTTAATACCCCTTTATAATCCTTGGTAGGACCACATGTGGAATATTGCATCCAGTTTTGGTCATCACGATGTAAAAAAGATGTTGAGACTCTAGAAAGAGTGCAAAGCAGAGCAACAAAGATGATTGGGGGCTGGAGGCTAAAACGGTTGCAGGATTGGGTATGTCCAATTTAATGAAAAGAAGGACTGGGGTGACATGATAACATCTCCCAATATTTGGGGGGCTGCCACAAGGAAGAGGGGTTTGATCTATTTTCCACAGCAGCACAAGGCAAGACAAGAAGCAATGGATGGAAACTAATCAAGGAGAGAAGCAACCTAGAACTAAGGAGGAATTTCCTCACAGTTAGAACAATTAATCAGTGGAACAGCTTTCCTTCAGACGTTTTGAGTGCTCCATCAATGGAGAATTTTAAGAAGATGTTGCACAGCCATTTGTCTGAAATGGTAGAGTTTTTCCTGCTTGAGCAGTGGGTTGGACTAGAAGACCTCCATGGTCCCTTCCAACTCTGTTGTTCTGTTATATAAACAGCCATTAGACCTCACTTCATATCATCAGAATACTGATGAAATTATCCAGCCCTCTTCTCAAACAGCTGCAAGCAGGAAACCAACCTCAGAGAATGCCAAAACCCCAACAAGTACCAGTTATTTATTCTCTTTAGTCGAGACCCATGCACAGGGTTGTCTGCAGCTAGCCACTTTTAGTCATAAATGTCAAGATGTGAGTCATGCTTCATGACACAGGTTCTGTCCCTGATGCACTGATGGGAGAAGTGGCCATGAAAGTGGAAAAAGGTTGTGAAATGTAGAGAGAAAGACCTTGGCACAAATAGGCAAGCAGTGTGACCTAGGCAAAGAAAAGAAAAGAAAAGAAAAGAAAAGAAAAGAAAAGAAAAGAAAAGAAATGAAATGGATCTATGCACAAAGGAGTGGAAAAAACACACAAGTCGAACTATAGCCATGCCAGTTTCCAGCCTCCCCAAGGGGGCCCCATCATGGCTGCCCTCCCTCCCCAAAGACACCTCAACCCTTCCCGCCAAAACCTGGCAGACCCCGCTTCTTTTCTTTTATTGGCCCTCAGGGGTCAGGTGACTCTGGATGGGCCTCTTCATGATTAGTTGGCCTCAGGCTGACATTTGTCATTGAAGGATTGCCTCAGCAGGTGACAGGCCCTTGTGCTCCATCTCCCCCCCCCACCCTTTGTGGCTGTCCTCAGGTTGATCCAGCTGCCAATCAAACAGCAGCGTCCAATCAAAAGGCTGTTGCTAGGCAGGAGGTGAGAAGGATGGAAGACAAGATGGCTGCCTGAAGCTCTGCCACCACAGGCCTCATGAGGAAGTAACCAAATAAAAAAAGCCAAAGCTCAGGAATCGAAGTGAAGATTGCAACTAAAATATAAGCAGCAACGGCCAATCAAAGGGCTGTTGCTAGGCAGGAGGCAAGAAGGAGGAAAGACAAAATGGCTGCCTGAAGCTCTGCCACCACAGGCCTTTTGAGGAAATGGCTGAATAAACAGAGCCAAAGACAGGAGTCAAAGTGAAGATTGAAACTAAAAGATAGGCAGCAGCGGCCAATCAAAGGGCTGCTGCTAGGCAGGAGGCGAGAAGGAGGGAAGACAAGATGGCTGCCTGGAGTTTTATTACCTCAGGCCTCCAAAATGACCCCTTTGCCATTGCCTTTGAAGTGATCCTCTGCCTCCAGCGTCTTCCTATCTCACTGTTGCCCAGTTCAGGGCCCGCCATGCTTTAGCTGGGCAGCTGGGCAGACCTCCATGCTCAGGGGGACCCTGCTAGGAGTGTCTCTTCTTGGCATGGGCTCCCAGCATCATTCCTCTCTCACCCTCCAGGAACAGGATGAGGCAGCATGCAGGATTGGCGTTCCGTGAATTGGTCCGCCATTAAATCCGAGCGGGCAGCACAAGTGGCTTGCCCCATTGTGAGGCGGAATTGGGCACACAACCATCTTGCCTTGGTACAACTGCAGGCTATGACCATTTCTGCAGGGCAGGAAGACAAGTCCTCCTCCCCACCACCTCTTCCTCCCCTGGAAAGGCAACCGCCTCTCCTCTTTTTCCTGAAATAGGCCTAAAAACAGCACTCTCTGACAGCTCTAGGGCTCCCTTTGCCCGTTGCAGGAGGGCCCCTTCCCCAATATCTCTGGTCACTCCCCATGGAAGCTTTGGGAATCATGATCCTCTTGTTCACGAGGCTGTGGGAAGTAAAGTTCATTAGGAAATACTGATTCCCCCCCTTTATCAATCTTTGTCTTTGCTGATTAAATATGGCTTCCCCATCGTGATGCTACAATTTGCAGTATCTACTAGCATGTGGATTGTGTCTCTCCTTAAAAAATAGAATAGTATAGAATTATAGAATTATAGAATTATAGAATTATAGAAGAATAGAATAGAATAGAATAGAATAGAATAGAATAGAATAGAATAGAATAGAATAGAATAGAATAGAATAGAATAGAATAGAATAGAATAGAAATTCTTTATTGGCTAAGTTGACTCACAAGGAATTTGTCTCCAGTGAATAAGCTCTCTAGAAACATACAATGTATATACTAACATACAGTTTACATACAAACATAAGCTCTCAGTGTACATGCAAACAACCAAGTGATAAATTGTAAGATACAACCAACAGAGTGATGGTCATAAAATAAAAAAAATAAATAAAATACCAATAGGAATAGGTAATACTTCTATAGGTATTTTATGACTATCACTTTGTAATAGATAATAGGAAAGATAAGAAGGATAATAGCAATACAGCCCTACTACTTGGGTAAATATCCTCAGGCATAAGACAGTGCTGTGGGAATTATGTGTTTAACAGAGTGATGGCCTGGGGGACAAATAGGACAAAAATAATAATTGTCATGGGTTTGCAATGTATAAATTGCTGGAGTGTGAAAAACAAACAGGGCATCAGAAGGATCAAGCAAGGAAGCAAAAGGCGATATACAAAATTAATTTATTTCTAGTGGAAAGGAGGATACCACCGAACCATTCCACCTTTCGTTTTGGTAGACACGTAACGTTTATGCATTGGACAAGAAAGTAATTTTCTTTAGCTCAAAAACGCCTATTGAAGACCTGGTCTTGGACATGGAAGCAGAAAGCTGAACTTTTCCAATCATGCATTTCCGTAATTCTGTTGGATATTGAAGGGCTTAAGCCTGTTGTACCAATTCAGTTACAGCTTGCTGAAAGGGGCTGCATTTTATATGTGCCACTTTTTATCTGGCTTCCTCTCACAAATGAAGGGTTTATGTATTGAGCATTCAACATTTGTCCAACACCTTGGTGGTACCAAACAACGGGATAACATGATGGTACATTGGTCTGTACTGTGATTAGTTATGGTGGTCGGAGACCAAAAGCTGAAAATCAAACAGAATACAATTAATCATTCAATCAATCAATCAAGACAATTGGTCAGCAGTGGGAGAGTAATGTAAAGGGTAGGGGTGTCCATGGGAAGGCCAAAAAGGTAATATGGTGACCAAACGCACCTGATCAAAGGCCTATTCGTTTTACAATATCCCTCTGTGATATCCCTAAAGGAGATAGAATTTTAATTGTGCAGTCATGGCTACCATCCTGACCTCTTGACCCTCTCAGGATGCCCCTGGCAAAGGGACACAAAATGATAAGAATCCAGGAAATTGAATCTGGGTTCTAGGGATCACAACACTCAAGCAATTTACTCCAGAATTCTTGTCCCTCCCAAAGGTTCTTGTTCCAAAAAGCAACTGGACTTTCTTGAGGTTTTTTTTTCTTGAAAATATTTTGCTTCTCATACAAGAAGTTTCTTCAGTTCTGTTCTGAAGAAGCTTCTTGGATGAGAAGTGAAAAGTTTTCAAAGTACAAAATGATGTCGAGTTGCCTTTTGGAAAAGCACCTTTGGGACAACCATGACCTGGATGATTGAGAAGCTCCATAGACACTCCAAAGGTCTTGGTTTGCTGTTCATGATCTATACCATTGAAACAGTGTCCAGTTCTGATCAGTGACACCGAGCATTGAAAAGGGTCCTTGGTGCTCACTCACTGAGTTATGTTTCATCTATATTCTCCTTTCTCAATTTTAGATGGTCCTCTTGTGGCAATCCTACCTATCATGTTTTCAGCTTTATTTTCAATCCCTGGATCTCAAGATGAACCCAATAAAGGTAGTCCTCGACTTACGACCACAATTGAGCTCAAACTTTATGTTGCTAAGTGAGAAATTTGTTAAGTGAGTTTTGCCCCATTTTATGACTTTTCTTGTCACAGTTGTTAAATGAATCCTTGCAGTTGTTAAGTTAGTAACATGGTTGTTAAGTGAATCTGGCTTCCCCATTGACTTTGCTTGTCAGAAGGTCACAAAAGGGGATCACATGACCCCCCGGGACCCTGCAACCATCAAAAATGAGTCAGGTGCCAAGCGTCTGAATTTTGATCCTGTGATCATGGGGATGCTGCAACAGTCATAAGCGTGAAAGATGATTCATAAGTCACTTTTTTCCAGTGCCATTGTAACTTCAAATGGTCATTAAATGAACTGTTGTAAGTCAAGGACTACCTGTATTAGAATTCCTTTTATTTATTAGAGCAGACTTCTCTATGGCCACCAAACCCAATCTGTTCACCTTTCTTATAGATTATTAATTAAAAAGAAGCCTGAAAAATATTTCTGATCTCCTCATACACTGATCTGTATATTTTTATCTGTATGTATGCCTTTTCCCTCCAGGTTGTGTTGCTTGTGTGAATGAATGTGTCTGTGTAGGTCTAATCAAGGCAGGTGCAACCTAGAGAGACATTTCATTGGCTTCTCTTTTTACACCTAATCTGGTCCAGAGGTGGGTTCCTACCGGTTCGGATAGGTTCTATAGAACCGGTAGTAACTTGACGTCCTGGGTTGCTAGAACCGGCAGCGACCCAGGCCTGCCACGTCCCCGAGCCAGTTCTCTCTCATCTTGTTTTTTACTTCTGTGCATGCACAGAAGCTTTGTTTTAGTACTGTGCATGCACGCGGGGCGCACAATGTGCGCGTGCCTGCGCGGCGCATCCCTGAGCGAACCGGCAGTGAAGAAATCCGGAACCCATCCCTGATCTGGTCCTATCCTATTCAGTTTGAAGAGAGAGAACTTGATGAATAGATGGATGGAGGGGCTGAGTCCCAATACCTTTTATGGAATTTATTTCCAACGCTGCTTTAGGTTGGAAAAATAAAAAGTAACTGGGCCATTTGGAGAGAAAAGATTGGATGAAGATTGGTGGATAAAGCCATTCTACAAGGTTTAAGCATACATCTTTGGTATATGAGGCCAAAAAAAAAAATTGAATATAAAATTAAAAACAGGATTGGTTGGACTCCACAATGAAAATTTGATCATAATTATTGAAGGTTACATAGGTGATGCATGAAAGGTACTAAATCAAGGGATATGCTTTATTTTTGGCAATATGAAGGATGCCCATCGGAAAAGAGAAGGAAGTGGAAGAAATGAGAATAGAAATGGAAATAGAAAAAGATGCTGTAAGAGAAAAAACTAAACCTCTTTGAAAAAGTATTATGGTCGTAAGGAAAGAAGACCTGGAAGCTGCTTGGAATAAAATGAAGAGAAAAAAAAATACATTGCAGCAGACAGTTACTGCCAGAACTAGTTGCACTGATAGGACAAATGAAAAAAGGATGCTTGGAGGAATGATGAAGTGAAAGAGACTGTGGATGAAGGAAACATGCATATATGAGAATGACTGTAGCCAAAAACAGGGATGAGAGGGAGCTGTGCACATAGAGAAAAACCAAAAGAGAAAGATTGGCAGGGCCGGAGGGAGGAGTCAAATGAGGAATCAGTTTAGAGTCTCAATGTAGTCACAAGAGAACAAGGTCCAATCCCCCCTCCCCCGCTCCCCCAAATGCTGTTGAAACTTATCTAACTTACTTTACCTAGGTGCAAACCATTAGTTGAGAAGATCCTGTGCATTGGTTTGAGCAATAAATCAGTAATTTTGAACCCTTTGTATTTGAACCTGGTTCTTTCCCCCAGACAAAAACATAGTTTGCCAAGAAAGGAATCAAAGAAAGGAAAGAATTATTTTAAAAGGCAGAGAAAAGGTCAGTGGCGTTGAAAAAACACGGAATGGGCTGAAAGGAATATTAAGAAAGTCGTGGTTGGATGGAGTGGGTGAGATCCTGAAAGAGAGAAATTACCATTTTAAAGAGCAGAAAGCAATGTATACAGTGGTGGATAGGCATGGTTATCTTCCTATTCCTTTCCTCTGCTTTGCTTGGTGTTGAATTTATTTAATAACTTCATCCTTTCGTCACATGACAAGTTTAATCCAATGTGTCCTTTTGGATAGTATCAGATCTTGGAGCTACAAATTGTGCATTCCTGATAAGGATGAATGTGCATAAATAGAGTTTTCAAGAAAGTATAAGTAGGAATTTCTGTCAGACTTTCTATATGGGCCAACTTACAAAACTTTTGGTGGATTTTCATCAACCCATACCCAGGTGGTTCCATTTTCGTAATACCCGATCCAATAGTCAGAAGGATGGTTTGAGATTTCTTTTATTAGGAACGCCTAAAAACAACAACCACAAATACATTTAAAATACTTTTTGGAATCTCCTTTTCCGGGTTCATTATTGCTCATTGAATAATAAAGATAATAATAATCTAAACATACAGTAGATAAAAATGCCAAATCCAGTCTAAACATTTGGCTGACTATACGACCAACCATAATAATGACAATGAATCATGCCCTTCATCCATGCAGCAATGTTGACAGACTACTTCCCAAGGAAAATAGGTAGGCATGGCATTTTGCAAGTACAGGTAATCCTCAACTTACAACTGTTCATTTAGTGACAGTTTGAAGTTACAACTGAAAAAAGCGACGTTTTCATACTTACAACCATTTTTCATACTTACAACCATTGCAGCATTCCCATGGTCATGTGATCAAAATTAAGACACTTGGCAACTGACTCATATTTATGACGATTGCAGCAGGGGTGGGTTCTGGTTTTCTTTGCTGTCGGTTCGCTCAGTGTTGCGCCACGTGGGCACGCGGGCGCTTTGCACATGCGCAGTGCTTTAAAAAAGCTTCTGCGCATGCGCAGAAGCAAAAAACAAGATGGCGGCACCTACGGCGCCGCTGAAAGAACCGGTTCAGGGGTGTGGCAGGCCTGAGTCACTGCCGGTTCTAGAGACCCAGGCCGCCAAGTTACTACCGGTTCTATAGAAACGGTCCGAACCGGGAGGAACCCACCTCTGGATTGCAGTGTCCCAGGGTCATGTGATCACCTTTTGTAACATTATTTTTACAAATAATTCAAGGCAGCAAACATAAGCAACACACCTTCCTTCTCCTATTATTCTACAACAACAAACCTGTGAGGTGAGTTGGGCTGAGAGAGAAGGACTGACCCAAAGTCACCAAGCTGGCTTTCATGGCTAAGGCAGGACTAGAACTCACTTTCTCCTGGTGATTGGCCCAAAGTCACCTAACTGGCTTTCGTGGCTAAGGCAGGACTAGAACTCACAGTCCCTGGCTTTCTAACCTGGTGCCTTAACCACTAGACCCAAAATTCCTCCAAATTTGTCCCAAGACAGAAAATTTGAGGGACAAGCTACAATGATGAAAAAGCTGGTGCAGATCTTTGAAGCAGTCCCACTCCTAGACATACAACATTGATCTTTCAGAATATAATCAATCTGCCTGCTACTATTTATCTATCTATCTTAGATACTTACTTGCTCATTGTAACTTTCAATACAAACCAAGGTGGATTTTTTAGTCTCACAAAATGTTCTTGCTGTGGTCCAGTTGCTCGCAACGGTGTTGAAGAAGTAAAGGGCCCCTTCAAATGGCACCCAGTGTTTTTTTAGCAGAATAGTAATGACATCTTTCAGCCAGTGAAGAAATGTCCCAGAGAGAATTGCAGGAAGAAAGCAAGAGAGAAAGACACAGCATTTAGTAGAAGATAAGCTGAAGGTACTGCATATTGAAACTGTATATAGGTAGTCCTTGACTTACGAGCACAATGGAGCCCAAAATTGATGTTGTTATGTGAGACATTTGTTAAGTGAGTTTTGTCCCATGTTTACGACCTTTCTTTGCCACAGTTGTAAAGTGAATCACTGCAGTTGATAAGTGAGTTACGTGGCTGTTAAGTGAATCTGGCTTCCCCACTGACTGCTTGTCAGAAGGTCGCGAAAGATGATGACATGAACCTGGGACACAGCAACGGTCATAAATATGAACCAGTTGCCAAGCGTCTGAATTTGATCACATGATCAGGGGGATGCTGCAAAGGTCATAACTGTGAAAAACGGTCATAAGTCACACTTTTCAGTGCCATTGTAAATGTCAGGGTTCCAAGTAACACTCCCAACAGAAATAAACTCCAAGGCAGGCATTCTCCTCAGAGTTATTAGAGATGTCATATTGGCACATCTGGTAAAACCCGAATCTGAAAGGCCCCCGGGTTTCCCCCACCTAAATCAAAATCAAAGTCCCTTCCCCTGCACCCACATGTCCATCCCATGGTCCAATCACGTCCCCGTCCCAACTGGGGGTTGCTTCCAAGTCACGCCTTTCCAGGTGCCGGCTGAACGTCCTTGACCCCAGGGAAAAGAACGTTGTTACGGCTACACATCTCCCCTGTCTCCAACCACCCACCCCTCCCGCTTCCCACAGCATGCCCATCCACCGAGCGTGGCAGCCCTGAAGATCCAAAGGCCTCCAGGATGACAGTAACTTTGGATGGTCAATAAACCAACTGTTGTAAGTCAAGGACTACCTGTAATTGAAATTTCACATCCCAGCTTCATTTGTTTCCTTCCCTTCCCTGAAAAGGAACACAAAGAGATCTATGCTACTAAATCCCGACTAAAAGACACAACTTTGACCACAGTGAAGTGTTCAGTGAAGCACCTCCAGAAAGCTCACAAGCAAACCATGGGGCAATTGTGCCCTCCCCACACATGGTCCTGAGAATTCAGAAGCTCACTGTTTTCATCAAGAGAAGTTGATGGCGCTACCGGGGCCACTATTAAATGTGCAGGATTCAAACAGCTGTGGAAGGGCCTTGCTGGCTCAACCTCTTGGGCATTTTGCCTCTGAGCCAACAGCATCAATTCTTTTTCTCTCCCCATAAGTCCCCCACAAGGCCTCAGAGGACTTTGAGCAAAGAATCTGAGACTGGGAGATACTTAAGTTCCTCATAAGAAATGGTACCCATAGGAGGAGGAAGGGTGATATGGGGAGGCTGAAACTGTAGAGAAACACTGAGATGGAGAACAGTAGACGACTGGACTGGAGGAAAGAAAAAAAATTACAGATAGTCCTTGAGTTATGACTACAATTGAGCCCAGTTGATAAGTGAGACTGTTGTTAAGTGACTTTTTCCCCATCTCACATGCCACAGCTATTAAGTGAATCCCTGCCGTTGTTAAGTTAGCAACACGGTTGTTAAGCGAACCTGGCTTCCCCGTTGACTTGGCTTGTCAGAAGGTTGTAAAAGGGGCTCACATGGCCCCTTGACGCTGCAGCCGTCATAAATATGAGGTCAGTGGCCAAGCGTCTGAATTTTGATTACATGACCATGGGGATGCTGCCACAGTTGTTAAGTGTGAAAAACGGTCATAAGTCACTTTTTTCATTGCCATTGTAACTGCGGTCATTAAAGGAACAGTTGTAAGTCGAGGACTATCTGTAGTTTTGAACCACTTCTGAATTATTTCCAAGAAAATTCTGCATGGACATGTCCCGGAAGGAAAAGCTCAACTCATAGAAATCCTGACTTTCCTTATTTTATTTCAGTTATTGAATTATTGTTCCATTGTATGGATTTACAGTATTAACCACTGCCGCGTCTTTGCAATTGAGAAAAAGTGGATTGCAAATTTTAGCGCAAACCAGGAACTAAAAATGTTGCCACTTGGTTGGCTTGAGCTTCAGCAGGGTGATCAGATAGGCAAGAGAAAGGAAGCTCTCTATTTTCAGGAGCTGAGGCAGATTTTCAACAGATGCAGTCTCAGGCTGGCTTCCCCCAACCCCTGAATGTTTTGCATCGCACCCTCAGACTTACCAATTGCACCTTCCACTTCAATGATTTTTATCGTCCATTTTGTCAATTCTTCTGCTAACCTCTGAGCACCAGAAAATATTTCATATTCTAAAAAGGTTTGCAAAATTCAAGTCAGACAGATTTCAACAAGCAAAACTTTTCCATGTACCTTGTTACACTCTACGGTAGAGGCACAAAGTTGGATGGAGCCACTGTCAGAGCTTTGATACAGTGCTATTTCTCAATAGTGATTAAGGTTTATCAGTGCTATAATGTTTAGATAACTTAAATCAATTAAGATAAAAAAAGAAAGAAACATCATATCAGTATTAATTGTGGTTTAAAATGGCAATGTTAATGAGCATAAGATTATTTAGCTTTGTCATCCAAAATTGAAGACGGCATCAAAGTATTTGTTATATGATAAAGAGTTCAGTCTTAGGGTGATTACTTAGCATTAAAGTCTCCACTCTAAAAGTCATTTAATATTATTTATCCATGTTGAAAAAAGAAAGATACTAAATACTAAACTGCATTAAAGAACTTTAAAGTATAAAGTACATTTGACAAAAATTAAAATACAAAAAAGGGAAGAGAAAAAAGAGGGGACAGGCTATTTGGTTTCTGATTTGCTCCTTTTTGTATTTCTGCTAATTTACAGTGTTTATATATATAAAAAAATCAAACCCCCTTAGAAGCCAGACTGTAAATGTGTATATTTGTCAGGTTGCATGATACATTCTATGTACAGGATGCATTCTTGCTTAGATTTGGTTAAACTTCTGTGACGAATAGATACTGTTACTTCTGCCATTGCTATCTGCCTGCCTGCCTGCCTCCTGCCTGCTTGCCTGCCTGCCCACCCGCCGGCCCGCCGGCCCGCCCACCCATCCATCCATCCATCTGTCCATCCCTCCCTCCCTCCATTGTCTGTCTGTCTGTCTGTCGGTCTGTCTGTCTAATTTAGAAACTGCCTGTCTCCTTCACAGGGAAATACTGATAAGAATATCTTGCTTACCGCTTCCATTTTTGAGAGATGGATCCCGGCTAATAATAAAGTTCTTAATAGCCTTAATTGCTACATTCATGGACTTTGATCTGTTTAGTTCCCAAAGATCTGGGTTTAAAAAAAAAAAAGAAGAAGAAAAAGATAAGCATAATATTCCAATGCATTATATTTCTATATGTTTCTACCTCCCCACCTTCCTACCCTAATAGCACTGGCTAATTTGGAGCCATCACCACCATGACCCCCATATGCCTGGATCCTGGAGTGTTTTTCATGCAACATTTATGCCACAAAGAAGCCTGTGCTTCACAAAGACATGCTGCATTAGCATCCTTGCTCTCAAAGGACCGAAAAACAGCAGAGACTTAAAAGCTGAACTGATGAAGCTAACCAAACCCAAAAAGAAAAAGAAAAAAGACCAATTGCCATGACTCAACTAACAGCCAACTCTACCTGAATGATTGAGGATCTTCACTGACATAGTGCCTTAAAAATGCACAAAATTATAATCTACTATAAAAAATATTGGCCACAGACTGGGCCCTTTTTCCAGATTAAAGAGGAGACTGGAATATTGCTCTCCTTCCAGTCAGAGGATTGTGTTCCAAAAAGTGTGTGGGACACAGACAAAAACCCTGCTGCTGGTTTCATTCCATTTGCATTAAAAAGTAACTAAAGTTTCATGAAAAAAAAATCAAATTGTGAATGGAATTATTTCTTGAGAGTAACAGAGTTGGAAGGGACCTTGGAGGTTTTCTAGTCCAACCCTCCGGTCAAGCAGGAGACCCTCTATCATTCCAGACAAGTGGCTGTTAAAAACCTCCAGTGTTGGAGCTCCCACAACTTCTGGTGGCAAGCTGTTCCACTGGTTAATTGTTTCTCACTGTCAGGAAATTTCTCCTTAGTTCTAGATTGCTTCTCTCCTTGATTGGTTTCCATTGGTTGCTTCTTCTTCTGCATTCAGGTGCTTTGGAGAATAGCTTGATTCCCTCTTCTTTGTGGCAACCCCTTAGATATTGGAAGACTGCTATCAGTGTTCCTGCTAAGGGATTCCAATGCTATGAGTGCTCAATAATTTGGGTCTTCTGTCCAGTGGTGAAATCCAATTTTTTTTACTACTGGTTCTGTGGGCGTGGCTTGGTGGGCGTGGTGTGGCTTGGTAGGCGTGGCTTGGTGGGCGTGGCAGGGGAAGGATACTGCAAAATCTCCATTCCCACCCCACTCTGGGGCCAGCCAGAGGTGGTATTTGCCGGTTCTCCGAACTACTCAAAATTTCCGCTACCGGTTCTCCAGAACCTGTTAGGACCTGCTGGATTTCACCCTTGCTTCTGTCCCACAATGACAAGTGATGAGCACATTGGGCAGAATCTGTAAAACCATCTCCAGAGCTGCTTCTAGCAGAGCACAAAAGTGCAGTCCTTCTACGTGCCGAGATCCCATCAAGTGTTTTCTGCAACCCCACTAGCGAATATGTTGGAATTGGAATCCCATTTGCCCCACTGAGTTCACATCTTACTTTGGAGGGAAGAAGGTGATGCAGAGTGTAAACACTACCTCAGTAGCAAATGCTCCCCCCACCCATCAAACACCCCTTGGTGTCACACCCAATTCCAGAACCCAACTGGACTTTGGCCAGTGTTTTCAGGAAAAAAGAGGCTGGAAGAAAGGAATCCTTGCTTCCACTTATCTTAAAGAAAACTCGTACAGAGAGAAGATCTCTTCCCATCAAGGAAGGAAATCTCCTGCATCAAATGGGACTCCGAAGACAAAGGAAGTTGCCATTCGAGGGGGAGTACAGTGACACCTCATTTAGTTAGGCTGATTGTGGAGAGAGAGTGTCTCTTATTCACGAATGCCTGTTAAATACAAAAGTGTGGGCCATTTACATTGTCCTTTTGTCTGATGCTGTATTTAAGCCAATGAACTCACGGCACCATCATGCAAAGAGCATCAAAGTGGAGTCCCTTGTCTCAAGGTCAACTAATTTGAAGTTCCAATTACAAACTTTTAAAAAAGCAAACCTTTCCACAGGGTAACTAATTTCTATGTTCTGATATATTAGGCTAAGAGAAGTTAACTTACACAAAATGATCATCGCAACCGTGGCCAAAAACAGGAGCAGGCACAACAGACTTGCAAGATATAAACCAGAGCTGGTCAGGTCATGCCAAAAATTAGCAAATATCCCTTGAAGGGCACAAGAAGAAAAGAAAGAAAAGTCTATTTTAACCACCATCCCAAGAAGAAAGATCTTCGTTGTTTGCCTGGTGCCGGTATTTGAAAATGCCCAGCTAAAACCCTCTCTCCACCTCCAAATCCTACTGTCCATCCTAAATAATCAACCCTCTCCATTTCATCCCAGCCCCGGGTCACTTTGGAAGTAGGTGGGGCTGAGAGAATGGCTGCCCCCAATATCATCCCGTGAGTTAACGTAGCCAGAGGATAGGAGGAAGAAGAAGAACTGGGCTGCTGTTTCTCTAAAGACCAGCTAGAAATGGATGGTGAATTCTTCCCTTTTGGCCTCCAGAAAGAGTAGGTGGCCACTCCATTCCCTTTCCTTTCCAAGCCCCTCCTGATCACTCTCTGACCCTCTGCTCTTCTGGTTTGGTTCCCAAAAGGAAAGGAGGAGGGCGAAGAAAGGCAGAGCGAGGACTTTCCCTTCGTCTCTGGGGAAGACGGATGGTGAAGGGATGAGTCCCAGGGGAACTGCCCCACTCTTCCCACCCCTGTCTGGAATAGGAAAGGGAGCACATGGCCCAGGAGGCTGTAATCTGGGCCTCACCAAGGAATTAAGGGAGGGAGATATAGGTTTAGGTTGATGAAGTACGTGTGCCCATATTCCGGATGTACAGGGAGCAGAATTCGGCCTTTGTTAACCTCGATTAAGTCCATTTTAAAGCAAAATCATAGCATCCGAGTCTCAGGAAAGCTACGTCTCGGTCAGCAGCAGAGGGAGAGGCTGAGCAGACAACCTTGGTATTCATCAGCCAGTGCAAAGACAAATGGCAACCAAGGAAGCCGTTTGAGGCCACTTTTTCTTTGGTGAAGAGGCCACCCAATCCTCCCGATTCGGGACCACAGACTGAGGCTGGAATGCTCTTTTAAGAGTATGAAACCAGGAGATGGTAAAGTCCAACCTTGGCTCACTGTCTCTTTTATTGCTTACTGAATCTTCAATATTTTTGTCCACTCTGCCGTGGTTACTTTCAGCCTCTTCCCGATTCCTGTAAGCTCCCCTTTTATATGTCCTACTCTTTTGTGTAATTGTATACATACAACACGCGTACCTGTATTTTGCTGTGCTCGTCTGACATTGGATCTGGAAGCCACATTGGATCTGGAAGCCACGTTGGATCTGGAAGCCACATTGGATCTGGAAGCCACAGTGGATCTGGAAGCCATGTTGGATCGGGAATTCTCTGTTGTTTAATCCGGCCCTTAAATAACAACATTTATTGAGCAAGAACACAAGACGCAAAGGATCTATTCAGATCAAAGGTGATCTGGCTGAATTTCCATTCAGTTGAAGCTCATTCAAAGCACCGAATTAATGTGATTTTGGAAGATCCTGGAGAAGTTTGAACTCAACATTTGGTGATTCAATTGACTTCTATTTATTCACATAGATTTAAATAAGTGCCTGACTCTCAATGACTCTGGTTGCTTTGCACTATTAAAAGATAGAACGATAAAATGAAAGAATGAAGAGATATGTTCCCAGAAAAAAGAAGAACTATTTAAAACAAAAGCAAATCCTCACGGGGGCTCACCCAACCCAAGACATGGGAGAACAACCAAGCTTTCATTGCCTTCCAACTGGTCACCAGGATGGGGACTATCTGGATCTGGAGGATGCCAGGTGCCCTGACAGAGCTATGGACACTTCCAGGGTTCCCGTCAGGGGTGAAATCCTCCCGGTTCGGCCAGGTTTGGGTGAGTAGGTAACGGTTGCAGCAGCTGGTTCGGAGAACCGGGATGGCAGTGTGAGGCTCCACCCACCTGCCCCGACATCATCACTTCCTGGTTTTTTAAAAAACTTTTTAAAGCCTATTTTCCCTGCCGGTTCCCCTGAAAGAAAGAAAGAGGGGGGGGAGGGAAGGAGGGGGAAGGGAAGGGAAGGGAGAAAGAAAGAGAAAGAAAGAGAGAGGAGTAAGAAGGAAAAAATCAGGACTCACTTTCCAGCCGGGAGGTCGCTTGGCAAAGAAAAAAAACCAAATGCTGTCGCTTTAAATCAGCAGTCCCCAAAGTTAGCCACATGGCTGGCTGAGGAATTCCAGAATTCCTCAATTGACTTGTGGAGTTGAAGTCCACAAGTCTTAATGTTGCAAACTTTGGAGACTCCTGCTTTAAATTGAAAAGCCTTCAGAAGCTGCTCGGAAGGAGGTTTTTAATGGCAGAAGTGAAGTGACAGTCTGGGTTAGCTGA
>QLTV01004123.1:104246-118836 GCA_003457575.1 Thermophis baileyi
ACTGCACGAGTCAAAAAGAGGGCTGTGAAAATATCTACAGACCCCTCACATCCTGGATATAAATTGTTTCAACTTCTACCTTCAAAACGACTCTACAGGGCACTGCACACCAGAACAACTAGACACAAGGACAGTTTTTCCCCGAATGCCATCATTCTGCTTAACACCTAATTCCCACAACACTGTCAAATAATTTACTAAGACGGTATTACTATTATTCTTCTCTTCCTTACTAGTATCTATCACTTATTACTATAACCATGTTGCTTGTATCTTTAAATTATATTGTTTTTATTTGTTTCCTAGTACGATTTGATAGCTATTAGTAACCTTGACTATCACTAAGTGTTGTATATTTTTATTCTTGATGAATGTATTTTATTCTCCTTATGTACACTGAGAGCATATACACCTAAGACAAATTCCTTGTGTGTCCAATCACACTTGGCCAATAAAGAATAAAGAAATAATCTAGAGAAGTAGATATAGAGATATAAATGTAGAGATCTAGATCCAGGTTTAGATTTGCTCTAGATCTACATATATTTTAAAAGTTCAATAAATATACCCTTCTCCTGCCGCCAAATCACAGTCACAATGGGTTATTGTTAGATTAGGGTTTTCTGTCTGTATGAAATAGAAAACTTGTTATTGGCAAATTTACAGCAGGGCGTTGGGAGGGAGGGGGGAGGGGATATTTGAAACTCAACAGGAGGTCTATAGGGACTTCTATGGGTAAGGGTAAGGGGAGATGTTAGGGGTTATATTTCACCTTGTCAGATCTGCGGCAGAAGTTGATCTAACAAAAGAGAATCTTTGTAGCTCAGGGTTGAAATGGTGCTCTCTGAGCTTCATTGTTTTCTTGCAGACATTTCATTACCCAACTAGCTAACATCATCAGGGCTAGTGCCATCACTGATGGTGTTACCTAGTTTGGGTAACAAAATGGCTGCAAGAAAACAACCAAGCTCAGAGAGCACCAAGGACCAGAAAGCACGTGGCCTGCTGCAGCCTCTGGAAACCATTTCAGGACGAGGGCCACTGTATCACTGGATTTTATTACCAATCTTCCCCCAGGGCAAGGATGTATCAGCATCCAGTTAGTGATGGATTTATTTACCAAATCGACCTTGCAAAGGCTTAGCTCAGGAAATAGCCCAGTTCTTTCTGGACAATGCTTGTAGATGCAAAGGCTCGGCCAATCATGTCCTTTTGGACCCAGGCTAGACTTTTCTGGGTTAGGGCCATGGTTGATTGATTCGTGCTCCTGTCAGCAGACTCCCGGAATTTCTGGGGATCCGACCCCCTTTCTTTCAGCCCCATAATGATTTCCTTGTCTCCAGCAGGAGCCCGTTTGCTAGAGTGGTGAAGGTACTGGCCTAGAAATCAGGAGATGGTGAGTTCTAGTCCTGTCTTAGGCACAAAAGCCGGTTGGGTGACTCTCTTCCAACACAGCCCACCTCACAGGGTTGTTGTGGGGAAAATAGGAAGCAGTATTAGGTATGTCTGCCGCCTTGAGTTATTTATAAAAGTAATAAAGGTGGGATAAAAAAGCAAATAAATAAACTTGGATTCTGTTCCTCAACTGCCCTGATTCTGAAATGGCCCTTGGGTGCTTCTGATTCTGTTGATTGATGTGGTTTGTTAGACTTCCTGCCTTTGTGTGATCATCTGTGACTGTTCACTTGAGACTGCGCTTTGCACTGCACTGACAATCGTGGTTAGCAGCTCTCCCGGTATGTAAATTCCTCTTGTTTGGTTTGGGGTATCCCTCAAGCTGACCTCCACGTTACCACTCACTTATCATGATGTGTAAATCCAACAACTGCTCTGCCAGGACTGAGGCAGGTCTTGGGGGGAGGGTGGTAGGCATAAAACCCTGATGCACAACTTGTCACATAATTAGATTTTGTTTAAAAACTTACTTTTCTTTTGGAGCGATTCCATTTACCCACAACAGCCCACCAGTAACACTATTGTTCTTCTGGAGTCCAATCCAATAGTCTTGCTTCTTTTTAGTTACCATTTCATCTAAAAAGCCCTTGAGAAGGGAAAATTAGATGTAGATAGATGGATGGAAGGAAGGAAGGAAGGAAGGAAGGAAGGAAGGAAGGAAGGAAGGAAGGAAGGAAGGAAGGAGTTAGAAGGGGAGGACAAGAGGAAAGAAAAGGGGGTAGGGGAGAGAGAGAGAGAGAGAGAGATAATGTTTATTGGAAATTGAAAGGCTTAAGGGAGAAACATATGTGGCCCATGATTCGTCCCGAGACCCCATTAAGGACTGATTATTATTATTATTATTATTTATTAAATTTGTATGCCGCCCAACTCCCAAGGGACTCTGGGCAGCTCACAACAATATAAAAAACCATTAAAAGAAATTGAGCCTCTCCCCTTCCCAACCTTCAGGGGCTTTGACCATCTGGGATACAGCAACAGTCATTTGGTGGAAAGCACTTTGGTGGAACACACTCTTCCTGTGTTTTCAGATTACAACTCCAAGGATTAACAAATAACAGAATAACAGAGTTGGAAGGGACCTTCGAGGTTTTCCAGTCCAATCCCCTGCTTAGGCAGGAAACCCTACACCACTTCAGACAAGTGGTTATCCAATCTCTTCTTAAAAACTTCCAGTGTTGGAAGTTGTCCCTCCCTCTCTCCCTCCCTCCCTCCCTCCCTTCTTTCTTTCTTTCTTTCTTTCTTTCTTTCTTTTCCCTCCTTCCCTTCTTCTCCCTTTCCCTTTCTCCTCCCTCCTTCCCCATATTTTCTTTTGTTCTGCACAATATGGAGTACAGCGCCCCCTTTTCTGTGCACCCCATCTTCTCATCCATCCTTTCAAAAGAAAATTTCCTCTAAGTGAAGCTGGAGAGGAGAAGAGGAGAAAGGGAGAGGAAGAGAAACATGTTAAAAACAAGAAAAAAGTCAAGGAAACAATTGGTCCATTTCTGGTAGAAAGTGGCAAGAAGGTGACAAGCAACAGGGAGAAAGCAGAGCTACTTAACTCGTTTTTTGCATCTGTCTTTACACAAAGGGAAAAAACAGTCCAACCTATCAAAAACAGCACCACAAAAAACAGATTAGGAACACAAGTTAAAATAGGGAAGAAAATGGTAAGTGAACACCAGTGGTGAAATCCATTTTTTTTACTACCGGTTCCGTAATAACCAAAAGCCAACAGTGGTTTGTCAAAAACAGATCATGGAAGACTAATCTTATTGCATTCTTTGACAAAGTGACAAAATTAGTGGACCAGAGGAATGCTGTAGATATAATTTACTTGGACTTCAGTAAAGCATTTGATAAAGTAGACCATAACCTACTACTTGATAAAATAGAAAAATGTGGGTTAGACAGCATCACCACCAGATGGATTTGTAACTGGCTGACCAACTGCACTCAGTGTGTAGTCCTCAATGGAACTGCATCTACATGGAGGGAAATATGCAATGGGGTACCCAAAGGTTCTGTTTTAGACGCAGTACTCTTTAACATCTTCATCAATGATTTGGTCAAGGGGATAGATGGGGAACTCATCAAATTTGCAGATGACACCAAGCTAGCTGGAATAGCCAACACTCCAGAAGATAGGCTTAAGATACAGAAGGATCTTAACAGACTTGAACATTGGGCGCTCAAACAAAATGAAATTCAATGGTGAAAAAAGTATTTAGGCAAGAAAAACAAAATGCACAGGTACAGTATATGTGGTACCTTGCTCAATCGTAGTAACTTTGAGAGGGATCGTGGAGTCCTACTGGACAATAATTTAAAATATGAGCCAGCAGTGTGCAGCAGCTGCCAAAAAAAGCCAATCACAGTTGTAGGCTGCATAAACAGAGGGATAGAATCAAGATCATGTGAAGTGTTAGTACCGCTTTATAAGGCCTTGGTAAGGCCACGCTTGGAATACTGAATCCAGTTTTGGTTGCCACAACGTAAAAAAGATGTTGAGACTCTAGAAAGAGTGCAAAGAGCAACAAAGATGATTAAGGACCTGGAGGCTAAAACATATGAAGAATGTTTGCAGGAACTGGGTATGTCTAGTTTAAAGAAAAGAAGGACTAGGGGAGACATTATAGCAGTGTTTCAATATTTGAGGGGCTGCCACAAAGAAGAGGGAGTGAAGCTATTCTCCAAAGCACCTGAGGGTAGGACAAGAAGCAATGGGTGGAAACTAATCAAGGAGAGAAGCAACTAAGGAGAAATTTCCTGACAGAACGAACAATTAATCAGTGGAACAACTTGCCTCCAGATGTTGTGAATGCTCCAACTCTGGAAGTTTTTAAGAAGAAATTGGACAACCCATTTGTCTGAAATAGTAGAGGGGTTTCTGCTTGAACAGGGGGCTGGATTAGAAGACCTCCAAGGTCCCTTCCAACTCTATTATTCTGTTATCAATTTCAATTAAAGGTTGGCCATGTAACAAGGGCTTCCTAAAAAGAAGAAGTCGCAGTAAATCCACCGAAAGTGAAGCAATTGAGTTTTCTATTCTATTCTATTCTATTCTATTCTATTCTATTCTATTCATGTTGAGACTCTAGAAAGAGTGCAGAGAAGAACAACAAAGATGATTAGGGGCCTGGAGCAGCGGTGGGCTGCTGGGGGTTAGGGTCAGGTGTTTGGGAAAACCTCTAGCTAAGACGTTCGGAGAACCCCCAAATCCCACTCCTGGCTGGCCCCACCCACCCCACCACGCCCCTCCCAGGAGTCCCCACACGGCCCGTTTTGGATGCAGGAAAGTGCAGGGCACGCGCGGAGGCTCAGGGAGGGGGAGAAACGGGCCTACCGGAAGTTCGGGAAGGCCAGAAATGGGCCCGTTTCCAGCCTCTAGAGGGCCTCCGGAGCCTGGGGAGCAGGGACTAAATTCACCTGGCTCTCACCGGCTCAGGTGAGCCGGTAGGGACAATTTAAATCCATTCGCCGAGCCGGTAAAAAACACCCCTGGTTGTGCCCGCCCCTGCCTGCCTGCTCGCCCAGGCGCTTGCCTGCCTTCGCAAGCTGGCCACGGGGACCACCGGCCAAGGCCTTGTGGAAGGCAGGCAATCAAGCATGTTGGGGCCACCCAGCCCCAGGCTGCGGGGAAGGGAGCTAGCAGCCTACTCCCTTCCCCGTGGCCCTGCCATGCTTGCCTGCCTTGTTCCACGTGGCCTTCCCGGCGGTCCCCCATAGAATAGAATAACAGAGTTGGAAAGGACCCTGGAGGTCTTCTAGTCCAACCCCCTGCTTAGGCAGGAAACCCTACACCACTTCAGACAAATGGTTATCCAACATCTTCTTAAAAACTTCCAGTGTTGGAGCATTCACAACTTCTGGAGGCAAGCTGTTCCACTGATGAATTGTTCTAGCTGTCAGGAAATTTCTCCTTAGTTCTAGGCTGCTTCCAGTGGTGGGATTCAAATTGTTTTACTACCGGTTCTGTGGGCGTGGCTTTGGATTTGTGGCAGCCCCTGAGATATTGGAAGACTGCTATCATGCCACCTCTAGTCCTTCTCATTAGACATACTCAATTTTTGCAACCGTTCTTCATATGTTTTAGCCTCCAGTCCCCTAATCATCTTTGTTGCTCTTCTCTGCACTCTTTCTAGAGTCTCAACATCCTTTTTACATCATGGCGACAAAACTGAATGCAGTATTCCAAGTGTGGCCTTACCAAGGCATTATAAAGCGGTATTAGCACTTCACATGATCTTGATTCTATCCCTCTGTTTATGCAGCCTAGAACTGTGTTGGCTTTTTTGGCAGCTGCTGCACACTGCTGGCTCATATTTAAATGGTTATCCACTAGAACTCCAAGATCCCGCTTGCCTTCCAAGGTCCGGTCCCATATCCAGCCCGTGACAAGAGATGTGCCGCTTCCAGGCCAGCCCGGCCAGCGGGTGGGCAGCCGGCCCTTGGGGGAGACGCAGCCGCTGCACTGGGGCCGAGAGGGGTGGCAGCACTCCAGGAGGACGGGCAGATGTCATGGGGCTGCACATGCGGTGCGCATGTGCAGCCCTGGGACATCTGCCCTCCCTCCCGGAGCGCCGCTGCTGCCCTGGAGCTCACCTTCACCTCTGCAGCCCGCTGGCCCCTTGGGGCAGCGCAAATACCACTTTTGCCCTTTTCTTTCTGGGTGCAGCGCTTCTGCTTGTTGGGCCGCTTCCCCGAAGGCGGCAGCTTCATGGCCAGGTGCTTTGCTTTTTCCCTCTTTTTGGGAGGCTCGTGGGAGGCTTGCGCAGTGGCACCGCCACTGGGATGGGGGAGGCAGGCAATCCAGACACTCCGTGCTGGTGCTTGTTCGGTGCAGCTGCAGGCAAGCCAAGAGACAGTGGGACGAAGGGGCTGGTGCATTGGGATCAACTCTGCCTCCCACATGCCTCTGCCTCCACCTTCTGCTGCTGCCACCACGCAAGCCTCCCATGAGGAAAAAGAGGGAAAAAGCAAAGCGGCTGGCTGCAGAGCTGCTGGCTTCAGGAAGTGACCCAACAGGCAGAAGCGCTGCCCCCAGAAAGAGACGGGCGAAAGTCATTCTGTGCTGAAGCAGAGGCATTCCGAGCCTTCAGCGTATCCCAGGATTGCAACGCTGAAGGCTCAGAATGGAGCCGTTTTTGTGAAAGGCAGGAAAATGGGGAAGGGGATTTTCCTGCCTGTCATCCATTCCTGAATCTCAGCACAGACAGAGGGAAGGATGGTAGGCAGGAAAATTCCCCTCCCCATTTTTTTGCCATTCGCGACAAGGAGTGGCTGGGAGAGTAGGGGCCAGGTGAGGCGCCCCTCCACGTGAGTGATGTTGAGTTGGCCACGCCCACTCAGTCACATGACTCCTACCAAGCCATGGCCATAGAACCGTAGGGAAAAATTTTGAATTTCACCACTGCTGGGGAGGCCGTTTTCGCCCTCCCGGAGGCTCGAGGAAAGCCTCCGGAGCCTGGGGAGAGCAAAAATGCCCCCCCCCGCCGTGGTGCAGGAGGCCAACCAGGCCACACTCACCATGGCCACGCCCACCCAGCAACCAGGCAGAGAACCCCTTGCTAAAATTTTTGAAGACCACCCCTGGCCTGGAGGCTAAAACATATAAAGAACAGTTGCAGGAACTGGGTATATCTAGTTTAATGAAAAGGACTAGGGGTGAGATGATAGCAGTCTTCCGATATCTCAGGGGTTGCCACAAAGAAGAGGGAGTCAAACTATTCTCCAAAGCACCTGAGGGTAGAACAAGAAGCAATGGGTGGAAACTAATCAAGGAGAGAAGCAACTTAGAACTAAGGAGAAATTTCCTGACAGTGAGGACAATTAATCAGTGGAACAGCTTGCCTCCAGAAGTTGTGAATGTTCCAACACTGGAAGTTTTTAAGAAGATGTTGGATAACCATTTGTCTGAAGTGGTGTAGGGTTTCTTGCCTAAGCAGGGGGTTGGACTAGAAGACCTCCAAGGTCCCTTCCAACTCTGATTTTCTTTTGTTCTGCACAATATGGAGTACAGCGCCCCCTTTTCTGTGCACCCCATCTTCTCATCCATCCTTTCAAAAGAAAATTTCCTCTAAGTCAAGCAGTTTGTCTCTCTTCTCCGCTTCCCAGCAAATTCCCTGCCTTCTTCCCTCCTGGGTCCTAACCAGGCCTGATCAAGGATGCCCCCTGCCCACTTTCTCTCTTGCCCTTATCACTCTGCCTGCCAACACAGAGAAGCGGCTCCAGAAACATTCAGCATCTATTCCTCCCTTCTGCCGCTATTACTGTCACTTGCTCTCCTTCACTTGTGTTAGGAATCCAGGCAGCTTCCTAGTTGCGTTGCACCCATTTTCATTTCCAGGCAACTTATTTTCATTTTGGAAAAATAATTGAGACTTTTTCATGAAACAGCCATTTTAGAAAAATGGTGACATATATGCCTGTACTCACTTGTTCTTCACCGTATCTACAAGAAACCAAATCTGCATCATGCCTTCCTAAACAGTCATCACGAGAAGCCTGCCAAGTTTTTCGTATAGTAGAAAAGTAATAGAGATTTTTTTCGAAAGCTAGCCAGCCTGGAAGCATTTCAGTAAGAAGTTCTTTGAACCCATAGAGAAAACAAAAAGACTACATTAGTTAGTTCAAAAACCTTACAAGCATATTCTGATTTTTAAAATTAATTCACCATTCAAAGTTAATTGTATACTTCTGTTGGAGTACAGTGCTCTTCCTAAAATTTCAGGAAGTATTTTTCAGGAAGTACAGTTTTCTGTAATTTTTTTATTTTTTATTTATTAAATTTATTTGATGTCCATCTTGTGGCTCAAAGTGACTCTGAGTGGCTAGATGTTTCATTATCCTTCCATGAGGCACTTTTTGGTTATTTTTAAAAAATATTTTAAATAATAATAAAACAACAACTAGAAGAGCCCAATGCTGGGAAAGATTGAGGGCAAAGGAACAAGAGGATGACAGAGAATGAGGTGGCTGGATGGAGTCACTGAAGCAGTAGGCATGAGCTTAAATGGACTCCAGAGGATGGTAGAGGACAGGAAGGCCTGGAGGAATGTTGTCCATGGGGTTGCGATGGGTCGGACACGACTTGGCAACTAACAACAACAAAACAACAACAACTGCAGCACCTCCTGAACACCATCGGCATTGACAAAATGCCCATCGGTCAATTGCAAAAGGCAGCTTGACTCAGAACAGCTTACATCCTGCACTGATCTCTTTCACACCATCAGAAAAGCACATCTGCCTATCCCAAGTCCTTGGGAAGAACTCAACAAAAGGATAAAAATGCCAAATCGAATCTGAACATCTGGCTGTGCAATAAACCAATAATAATAATATGTTTTTCTTCTCCTGAACAATCCTTCAGGATTAATAAATATTTGCTACCTCCATTCCATTTTTCAATAAAATGTTTAAATTTAGGGATTACTTTTATGGAAAAGTAAGATACTTAAGACTGTCACATGATAATGTGGTCTTTATGAACTAATGTCTCGGAATAAAAACTAAACCCAATAGAGGTAGTCCTTGACTTATAACAGTTCATTTAGTGACCGTTTGAAGTCACAACAGCACTGAAAAAGTGACTGATGACCATTTTTCACACTTATGACCGTTACAGCATCCCCATGGTCATGTGATTTACATTCGGATGCTTGACAACTGGTTCATATTTATGACAGTTGTAGTGCCTCAGGATCATGTGATCACTTTTTGCAATCTTGTGACAAGCAAAGTCAATGGGGAAGCCAGATTCACTTAACAACCATATTACTAACTTAACAACTGCAGTGATGCACTCAACAAATGTGGCAAGAAAAGTCGTAAAATGGGGCAAAGCTCACTGAACAAATTTCTCACTTAGCAACATAAATGTTGGGCTCAATTGTGGTCATAAGTTGAGGACTACCTGTATGTATTATTGCAGGCTCAATAGAAGGGTTACTATTTGGCATTCTTGAATGTTTCTGTCTTGTTAATTATATCCCAGAGGTTTAGACTATATCTGTGCAAAAGGAACTGTGGGTATAGAGACAAAACTTACTAGCTATTTGGAAGCATCAGGTATCATAAACTTTGGTTAGATGTTTGAAATTAAAGATTATAGACCACTTTGAGATTCCAGAAATGCTTCAGAAAAGGGAATTTCCGAATGCTTATTCTACAGGATTGCAGACTTGATGAACTTACTCAGTTCTTTTTCTAGCTCTTCGTTCTTTAGGGTCCAGTTCAACAGATGCAATGTAAAGTGATGAACCGCAGCAAGAATTTCCATGTCTAAAAACACAGCAATTCAAGTCAAAAGATGTGAAGTAAAAATCTACAATAAGTATCAAATCATGTCCCAATTCTTTTAGATTTGGGGAGATTAAGGAGACCATGAGAGAAGAAGATGAAATCCTGGAAGATTTGGAATGAACGACAGTTAACGTACATGAGATCTGCAAAGTCCTCGTGCATAATTATCTCTCTAAATTTAGACCTTATTTTTATTTATTTTATTTATTTTATTTATTTGTTTGTCAAACATGTACAAGATAGCAGATATAGGTATAAACATAAACATAATCAAAGTGAATACAGATAGATGAGGACAATAGGACAGTAGGACAGGGACGGTAGGCACGCTGGTGCGCTTATGCACGCCCCTTACAGACCTCTTAGGAATGGGGTGAGGTCGACAGTAGACAGTCTAAGGTTAAAGTTTTTTGGGTTTGGGGAAGAAACCACAGAGTCAGGTAGTGAATTCCAGGCATTGATCACTCTGTTGCTGAAGTCGTATTTTCTGCAGTCGAGTTTGGAGCGGTTTACAGGAGAGCTGTATTCGAGAATTGGTCTAGCGAACGTTTTGTATGCTCTAGTTAGCAGTGTAATGTTGCCAGAGAAGAAGCTACGCAGGATTAAGTTGACTATTCTTAGTGCCTTTTTGGCAATGTTGTTACAGTGGGCTTTGAGGATGATCTCTTCAACGGGCAGATCGGGGTGGGAGCCGACCTCAGAAAACATTGAATTTATTACTTTGGCAGCTCATACAAGGGAGGGACCATGTTTCCGTGAATTCTTGCCTCAGGGCCACGTGCAACAGGATGTTGCTTTGCTGGGAAGTCTCTCAACTGGATGTAACCTAGTTGCACCTTCTCTAGCCTGATCTTAAAAGCTGTCCCATTGTATTGCAATCAAGCAGCTGTTTCTGAACTGCTGGCTCCTTGCTTACCACTTTTGCCTTGTAAACTTGGATCGTATTCCACAGCAAATTGTCGAATTGAAGCCACTGCTTCCAGATGTTGCTGACTCTTTTTCATTTCAATACGGTCTATAAAAGGGAAAGGAGAAGAAGTAGGGTGTTAAGTTCCCATCCCAATGGTTATAATTGAATATACTATTATTTTGATTATTATTATGTGTGACAACCTGGTAGTCAATGCCTCATGGTATGCCCTGCAGAATAGGTTGGATCGCGACATGTGCAGCCCCTTCCCTCCATTGGGCTTTTTCCAGAGGTATAAAGAAAAAAACCTCTTGAAGAGAATAATTCTGTGGACTTGCCCCATCATTGCACAATGTCGGTTTGATTAATTATTATAGGTAGCCTTCGACTTACAGTTAAAACAATCAGTGGAACAACTTGCTTCCAAAAGTTGTGAATGCTCCAACACTGGAAGTTTCTAAGAAGAGATTGGACAACCATTTGTCTGAAACGGTATAGGGTTTCCTGACTGAGTGGGGGGGTTGGACTAGAAGACCTCTAAGGTCCCTCCCTTCCAACTCTGTTGTTCTGTTATATACTTTCCGTTATGACCACAACTGAGCCCAAAATTTCTGTTGCTAAGTGAACCATTTGTTAAGTGAGTTTTGCCCCATTTTACGACCTTTCTTGCCACAGTTATTAAGTGAATCACTGTAGTTGTTAAGTTAGTAACATGGTTGTTAAGTGGATTCTCCATCGACTTTATCAGAAGGTTACAAAAGGTAATCACATGACCCCCGGATACTGCAACCGTCATAAATATGAGCCAGTTGCCAAGCATTTTGATCACGTGTCCATGACAAGGCTGCAATGGTCGGAAGTGTGAAAACGTGCTGTTGTAACTTCAAACAGTCACTAAATGAACTGTTGTAAGTTGAGGACAACCTGCATTTTATCTAATACATTTGTATCCAACATTCAGGGTGATCTACAACTCTTGAAAAGTCAAATGATGGAACATAAGAATAAAAATAGTACAATTCAAACCCAGTGCCAAAGGTGCTTTTTCCACCTGGAAAGTCCAAGAAACTGGACTTTCTTGGTGTTTTCTTTGAAAACATTTATGGTTAACATCATTAACACTTTCAGCTCTCAAAATATAGAATAGAATAGAATTCTTTATTGGCCAAGTGTGATTGGACACACAAGGAATTTGTCTTTGGTGCAAATAGGGTCACCAGCATAGCAGATTCTTGATGTTTCTTCCCCCAGTTTTCAAACCACATCCATCTTCTTTCCATCCAAAGTCCCTTCAGACATATTCAGTAGGTAGGTGGAACAAATAAGGAGACTCCTTTGACACTCCTTTGCCAATTTGGAGCCGGTCTGTTCTGTCCGTTCCGTGGCTTCCTGGCCTGTGTGCAGGTTTTGTATACAGGGGACCATGAGATATTCCCTAAGGTATTCTTAGGTCTCTAAGCACAGGTTGACATGATGAATACAGGCAAAGGCCTTGGCTTTCTCAGTGATCCAGCACAGATCCCAAAAACTTCTCCTGTTCCTTGGGCTTTTCTAAAGGCACCTGAAACATCTTCTATCCCATTAAAGGCTCTAATCGGTGCTGGATGGCCATAAGCACAATGGTAGCATGAAATATTAGAGATGCCGTATGATGCTTTTTTTCTTTGGGGTTGGTATGTATGCTGGCCTCTCTCAATCTGTTGACCACTGCCTCATTCTCAGGATTGGCCAACATCGTTTGGTTAGGACCTTTACAAATTCTTGTTCTGTGGCCTACAATATTTCTGTGGGAATTCCATTGATTCCTATAGCCTTCTGATTTAACTTCCTTCTTGTACTAGAAATGCTTGTAAGTGGGGAATAGCTTCTAAAGTATCTTGGATGTTGACACCTCCAGTCCACAGACTCTCAGTGCATTCCTTCCTGCTTTGTTTGATCTCTGTGGCATCAGATACTATTATTTATTTCATCAATTTATGTATTTATTTGCTGCCCATCTCACCACAATCGCAACAAGTCAGTTATGATTTGGAGTTTGAAACATCCTTCTGGGTTGAGATAACTTTGGAAGACTTTCTTTTTCTATCTTTGTTTCCATCTTCAGTGTCTTTACAGATGTCATTATAATACGGCTTCTTGAAGTCTCATCTAACAGCTCTCTGAAATTCCTTGCTAAGTTCCTTCTGGAGAGTTTCATGTTTCTTGGCTTTGGCTTCTCTTCTTGGCAAATTCCCACCATTTGGTTTTACATTCAGTTTGCTTTCTTTTGTTTCTTGATCTTTGTCAGTCTCTTTTCATATTCAGCTTAACTTGACACCTACACGTGAGCTCCCTACATACATTCTCAGTTTTCCAGGTCAGGGTTGTCCCAAAGATGCTTTTTCCAAAAGGTAACTGGACTTTCTTGGTGTTTTCTTTGAAGACATTCCGCTTCTCCTCCTCTTCTCGTTCTCTTCTCGCTTCTTGCTCTTCTGGTGGCCTCAACCACCATTTTTAACACTGTCTTTGATGGTGTCTCTCCATTTTCTGGGTCCACCTCGTGTTCTTTGACCTTCTCCTCTTTTTGTATATGTCATGTACGGTATGGAATCCCACGTTCTCTTCTTCAGAACTGAAGAAGCTTCTTGCTCTTCTGGTGGCCTCAACCACCATTTTTAACACTGTCTTTGATGGTGTCTCTCCATTTTCTGGGTCCACCTCGTGTTCTTTGACCTTCCCCTCTTTTTGTATATGTCATGTACGGTATGGAATCCCACGCCATCCTCTCCAAGTGAGCAAACCACTGTTTTTGCTGTTTTGTTTAATGTAGTTTAAGATTGGCTCTGTGCCAATTCTCTTATGGTCTCATTTCTGATTTTATCTCTTCTGGTCACTCCAGCAGATTTTCTCAAACATCACATTTCCGTGGTGACTAACTTTCATTTATCTTTTATTGTAAGTGTCCATGTTTGGCACTGGTAACATAGGGTAGGGACGAATCTGCATTGTATGAGATGCTTCTTTGTGCTCATCACTACTGCCTTATGTTGTTATGTTGGGATATTATTAGTCACCTCAGTTGGGATGCCTTTCAAGACATTTCGTGACCTAACTAGGTAACATCATCAGCGCTAGTAAGAAGTGGGGTTTGCTCTCAGTTTATACTCAAACCATTAGAATACAGAGTCTTTTGGGTATGGGGAGAAAAATCACTGCTGCTGTTGAAGCAAATTCAACAGGACCTTCAAACAAAGCCTTTCTCAATCTCTTGTAAGAAGACAACTTTCTCAAATCTGAATTTGAACACAGGACCTTGGGGTCTCAGCTGTGCAGAGATGTCGCTGTCCGGAATCAGATTTTCGGGGACCCTCCCCCTCCCAGAGTATGTGTGAAGAAGCAAGCAAGCTGGAAGGAAGACTCCCGGGATGATGTCCTAAAAGACGCTAAGACTTAAAGAAATTTTTTGTATTCATCGCAAGTTTTGGATTGTTAACAGGAGAAATAACAATTAGGATCTAGGGCCATCGGAAAGAGAGAAAATAAAAGCAATAAAAAAGACTAACCTCGTGGTCCCGGAGATCCAAAGAAAAAGAGATCGGAAACCAGAGATCTCAATCAAATTGAACTAAAAGAGAGAGTGAAACATCCGACTCCTGGAACAGTGAGTAAAATTCCCCGGTGTATATCTTCCGAAACCCTGAAGCCCAGCATGTATCTTCCCTGGAGCGGAGGCCAGCGTGTATTCTCCCCTGAGCCCAGCTAGAGGAAGTTAAAGAGCCAGACTTCACATTGATCCCCAGGCTCCGTTCATTGGGAGAGGAAAGAGTTTTAAACTACTCCTTGCAAAAGACTTTGTTTTTGTTTTTGTTTTCCTTCACAAAAGTCTTTGTTTAAGTGGAGAGTTGAGACTTCTCCCTGCTCGGAAGGGAGAACTAATCGGTAATTGCCAGTGCCAAA
>QLTV01004124.1:13701-24531 GCA_003457575.1 Thermophis baileyi
TCTGCCTCAGACAGTGTTTTGAAATGCGCTTCTGCCTCCGAGGAAGAGGAGGGGAGCCTCGATCCCTGCCTTGCCGCCCCATCGCAGGCAGGAGCGCGTTTCAAAAGCTGCCATAGGCAGAGTCCAGAGGAGCTGAGCCAGTCTCATGGGGTGTGCGTGCACCCGCCTCTCGCTTGCTCTCGCTCTCCCAGCCAAAAGAGTGCCCGCCGCAAAAAGAGCGGCTCCCGGCATGCCCCCCTTTCCCCAGAAAGTAATGGGGGGGCCCTTATTTTCGGGGGGGGGCTTATTTCAACGCATGTCCCAAAAAGCCCTGTTGGGCTTATTATCGGGACATGTCTTATTTGCCCCAACCCAGCCCGGGGGGGTGGGTGGGCCCCCGCCCCGCGCTTGCTCTCTCTCTCGCTCTCCCAGCCAAAAGAGTGCCCGCCGCAAAAAGAGCGGCTCCCGGCATGCCCCCCTTTCCCCAGAAAGTAATGGGGGGGCCCTTATTTTCGGGGGGGGGCTTATTTCAACGCATGTCCCAAAAAGCCCTGTTGGGCTTATTATCGGGACATGTCTTATTATAGGGGAAACACGGTAAGTTAGAACCCACCCCTGCACACAACAATAACAAGGGATCTAAGAGGCAATAAGGAATTATCTTTAAGCGCTGAAGTGGTTTTAAAAGGTTCAGCCATGCTTACTAGAAAATTTATATAGCCACTCATCTGAACAAATAACTCTAGGCAGCTATACAAAAATCTTTTTAAAAACCACAGTAATTCTTTTTTTAAGAAATGAATTCTTTTTGAATTCTGCTCATCCAATGGGCATAATAAGGTATTTCCATTTCAGTCACTTATGCCTCATTGGAAGCTTAATTGTTGTTGGAAACAGGGGTGAAATGCTCCCGGTTTGCTCTTACCTGTCGGATGCCGTAGAGCCGATCGCCAAGGAAGCATGAGGCGCCACCCACCTGCCCGGACGCCACCATTTGGGTTCTTTTACCCTCTGCGAATGCACAGAACGCTTTGCGCATGCGCAGAGGGTAAAAGAACCCAAATGGCGGCATCCGGGTGGGTGGGCGGTGCCTTGTGCTACCTTGGCGACCGGCTCTATGGCGACCAACAGGTAAGAGCAAACCGGGAGCATTTCACCCCTGGTTGGAAATATCTATATTCTCAGTCATCTAGGTCAGGGGTCACCAACCTTTCAGACCTCAGGGACCACTAAATTCATAATTTTAAATCCCGCTGACCACTAATATGAATTTTTATAAAGATAAATAGTATTTAGTGCAATATAAAAAGCGCAAATAATTTTTCTGCGGACCACCAACATTTTCTCACGGACCCCCAGTTGGTGACTGCTGATCTAGGTCATGGTTGTCCCAAAGGTGCTTTTTCGAAAGGCAACTGGACTTTCCTTGTTTCCTTTGAAGATGTTTCGCTTCTCATCCAAGAAGTCAAAAGTGAAGAAGCTTCTTGGATGAGAAGCAAAACATCTTCAAGGAAAATAAAGAGTCCCGTTGCCTTTTGAAAAAGCACCTTTGGGAAGTTGTTGGGAACAGACCTAAAGGGTTGTGCGGGACAATTAACTAAATAGTTTGCTATTCTGAAGGCACTAATAGGAAGACAAGGATTGCCACTCAATAGAGGTTTAATTAGATGACCCACTCAATTTAAGGAGATTTACAATGCCATCCCACACAAATGTATTCAAAACAGGAAATTAAAAACAAACAAGGAAATAAACATGTTTTTTAGCCTGACCAGCAAAATGTAGTTTTCTGTTATGGGAAAATATTTCTCTTGACTTGATTACATTTCAAACATTTGTTGCAAAAAGCAGATGGTTAGTATTGCCTTGAATTTTTATCGTTTTGCAACCTGGGAATGTTCCTTGTGTCAACAGCAACGGTGACCTATGTCAGACTGGACATCTGTAAAACTATAAATTGAATCTAGAGATGACAGATCATTACTGAGGCTATATCTCTGGCTAGCTTTAGCATAAGGAATTCTCCAGAAAACCCAGTCCCAAAACGTGAGAACTAGTAATCCTGCATAGGCTGTTTAGAATTAAAAATTCATTTGGTACTCAGCCTGTGTCCCATCATGAGGAAGAGGAAATGGCTGGTTGTAGTATGATTGGAAGTAAACTCCCATTCACATCTCCAGCACAATGAATAAGCATCACAGAATGTGCGTATTTGAGATGAGCAACTATGTCTTATAAACAGTGATAGCAATAGCAATAGCACTTAGACGTACAGTATATACCACTTCACAGTGCTTTACAGCCTTCTCTAAGTGGTTTACAGAGTCAGGATAGTGTCCCCAACAATCTGGGTCCTCATTTTACTGACCTCGTAAGGATGAAAGGCTGAGTCAACCTTGAGTCATGATCGAACTCCTGGCAGTGAGCTAGCCTGCAATACTGCATTCTAACCACTGCACCACCATCAGAGGTGGGTTCCTCCCGGTTCAGACCGGTTCTTTAGAACCGGTAGTAACTTGGCAACCTGGGTCGCTATAACCGGCAGTGACCCAGGCCTGCCACGCCCCCGAACTAGTTCTTTTGGCGGTGCCATAGGCGCCGCCATTTTGTTTTTTTAAGCACTGACACTGACACTGAGCGAACTGGCAGTGAGGAAAACCAGAACCCACCCCTGGCCACCATGGCTCCTTTCTTAGCAAAACGTTTGCATAGTTTGGCGTCCCATGTACTTAGTAGTGTTAACCTATAAAATCCTTCTCCAAGATATGGAATATTAGGACTCATTCACATTCTATGCAATTCATGCTTTTCATCCATTGAATGCTATGTGGGTTAGATGGTTCCTATTTCCTGGTGTAATCTCATAACCTGTGAGCGTTGTTTTCCTTTTAATTACCGGTAGTCAGTATTAGGTTGGCTGTTTACTTGTTTTTGAGGGACACAGGGTTAGAGATAATTAGATTTATTTCCCACGTCTTGTGTAGAAACTCAAGTCAATCTACATGGTGTTTCCTTCAGAATAATAGAGTTGGAAGGGACCTTGGAGGTCTTCTAGTCCAACCTCCTACACAAAGAGAAAACCCTATACCATTTTAGACAAATGGTTGTACAATCTCTTAAAAGACTCAAGTGATGGAGCACCCACAACTTTTGGAGGCAAGTTGTTCCACTGATTGATCGTTCTAACTGTCAGGAAATTTCTCCTTATTTCTAGATTGTTTCTCTCCTTGATTAGTTTCCATCCAGTGCTTCTTGTTCTGCCTTCAAGGTGCTCTGGAGAATAGGTTGACCCCCCTCTTCTTTGTGGCAGTCCCTTAAATATTGGACCACTGTTTCTGTAGGACTTTCCTTGGCATCAATCCAGCATCTTCAGCATTGCACTGGGTCTTCTTTTCTCCTTGTCTTTTTGGTCCAAAATACGATAGTATACCCAAGTTAACTGAGAACAGAAATCAATCAACAGGCGAAGGTTCGGGATTATCTGTACTCATAACAAAGTGACAGGGATGGGAAGAGCTTGCCTCAGGGAAAAAACACAGTTTACACAGATACGTTTGGTTCCTGGCACTTCTACTAAGAGCTGCAAAAGACGGTAAAAACTGTTTACAATCCTGGAGCATCACTGTGGATTGCAGTGTGTATACATAACATGGCTGTGGAGGACATCTCTCCCCGAACAAATTACCTCCGTTTCATGGACACCAACACTCTTCAGAGATGTCTGTGCAGCGGCCAAATGTTAGCTGCACAATTGCTTAAGAGTTTCTATGGAAAGAAAAGGGTCAAAAAAACCAGGATAGTAGCCAAGGCTGCGCAAATATCTGCCCCCTCAGGATGCTACTACAGGGTATTGCATGCCAAAACAACTAGACACAAAGACGTTTTTTTCCCTTGTGCCATCACTCCGCTAAACACCTAATTCCCACAGCGCTGTTTTATGTCTAATGATATTTACCCATGTAGTAGGGCTGTATTGCTATTATTCTTCTCATCTTCTCATCTTTCACATCCTCTTCTCTTTCCTACTACCTTCTCCTATTGGTATCTTATGATTTATCACTTGTTGTTTCATTGTATCTTATGATTTATGATCTATGACTTCTCGCTTTGTTGTTTGTATGTACACTGAGAGCTTATGCACTGGAGACAAATTCCTTGTGTGTCCTCTCGCCCTTGGCCAATAAAGAATATTCCTATTCCTGTTCCTTTTAGCATGCATACATAAAAATGAGTGGATCTTCAATTGCACATTGCAACTGCCATTTTGATTTTTTGACAGCCAACCCAGTCCCCCATCTCCCATACCTGCCATTTCCCAGCCTAGACACTGGAAATCTGTCTCTTCATCCACTCCTCTCTTTTGTTTCATAAAGTTCATAGTATTTTTGTATCAAACTGTCAGAAACAGTGGCTATTCATTTATTAGCAATATTGGCTTTTATTAGTTCCATTCTAACTTACAGTCTGGAGTGGTGTGGTGGCCTAGAGGTGGAGCTCTCGCCTCACAATCAGGAGGCTGTGAGTTCGATTCTAGGTAGAGGCAGATATTTCTCTCTCTGGGCACAATGAGAATATATCTGCTGAACAAAACTCCGCATTGGCAACAGGAAGGGCATCCAGCCATTAAACTCTGCTAGCTCCATTCAGTTGCCCAGACTCCAGCCCGCAAGGGATTATGGGGTCATTAAAAGATGATGTTGATGATTCTAACTTACTGTCTCTTCCCAGATGTGGAGCCTCAATATTTCCTTATATTGGCAATCCCACTTACTGGCTGGATTTTAGCTTAGTTTATCCACCAAGTGCATTATCTAGCTTTATTTCTTTCCCTAAGGCTTTCAATAATTCAACTGTGTAATTTAAGATGTTTTAGTTGGAAAAGGGGAAAAATCTGTGGTTATTCAAATCTAGTCCTTGAGCGGGCAAGGGATCTATTTTATATTTCTATTAGTTTTCCAATCTTCGTCTTTTCCTCTTCCTTGTTATTATCTACCTATCCACTACTTCGCATAGCTGTCCTTGTTACCCACTATTCGGTCCTATTTTATTCTATTCTGAAAGGATAGTTGGAAAACATTGGAAATCTCTGTCTCTCCAGGTCATGTGAAGGTGATAGGAAGTTAAATTGGCAAAGGTTTTGGGTTATCTGGTGAGTTTTTAAAAAAATTATTGATGTTACTTAATAACATCAAGGAAAGCCTTTTTATTATTTTGCATTCTCACTCTGTATTATGCATTATATATTGTGCCAATGTACTATGCTGGCAAATACGTTTGGCCTTATTATTAGAAATATATATTTTTGACAGTGATGTGAGAACCGTTCTTAAAGTTCTTGGTAAAAGTAGATGAATTGACTGAAGCCAATGATAATAGAGCCACTGTGCTGGTCTTAATTATCTTGGTTTATCACAGTCAGTGACATCTGTAGAAAATCACATACTGTACATGTATGATAAGGACAGGGTGCATGTAGCAAGCAGCAGACTTTCGTGCACATTCAAGCAGACAATGGATAAATTGTCATGGATACCTAAAATTGGAGAGGAACTAGGTTGGGGGGGGGGACATACTTTTTTAATGCAGAAGTTCCAGTTTGTAATTTTCTTCCATAAAACCAGTATGTTCATGACACTGGAAAGTGTTGCTCTATTAGCCAATCGTTTTTTTGTCATTGACATGATTTATTTAGACACTCCAAAATAGCAGACATTTCTACCCAACTTTCCAAATCTAATCTCCTAAATTGGTAAATGTCTTGGACTTTAGGTTTCCTGGCACCAGAATGCCCATTACTTGCAAACTATCTGAAATGGGTTTGTTGGACATGCAAAACCTCAAACTTTAACCAACTGATGTGCTGAGAGATTCTTAGGAAATAATAATAAGAAAATGGTCAGTGATCCCATTTGCCTCATTTAATTAGTTAACTTGGTTGCGCTAACAAGATTTACGTGCAATCTCTCCTGTATGAAAAACAGAGAAATATACAGGCCAGACCAGGAATAATGGATGGAAACTGAACAAGGAGAGATTCAACCTGGAAACAAAGAGAAATTTTCTGACAGTGAGAGCAATCAACCAATGGAACAGCCTTTGGAAGTTGTGAGAGCTTCATCACTGGAAGCTTTCAAGAAGAGACTGGACTGCCATCTGTCAGAAATGGTGTAGGGTCTCCTGCTTGGGCGGGGGGTTGGACTAGATGACCTACAAGGTCCCTTCCAACTCTGTTAATCTGTTAATCTGTTAAATACAGTAAAAGAAATCTAACTTGACCAGGGTCATTTTTTAAATATATTATACATGACTTGGATCATTACTGCCAATCATGATATGATTTCACTTGAACATAATTTAGCTTTCCTATGGATCTTATTCTTTTTTGGTTGTTGAAGAAGGGTCACATCCAGTGGGATTAATCCAAATTTCAGCATATTCTTAAATTAGTGTCAATTTTTATATGCAGTTCAGGAGCTTGAAGCTTCCCTTCCTTGAATTTTCTGGAAAGTGTAAGTGAATCCACTGTTACCTTCCATTGCAAACTTTTTCCTTTGGAAAAAAATGCAGATTTTGATGTATAATGTTGTACAGAGTTAGCACCCACCCCTCTCCTAGAAGAGTGAAATATGTTGGAAAACATTAAAAAAGCAGAATATTATATTTCCCCTAAAAGAGAAATAGAAATCTTAAGGGAGACAGAAACTCAGAGCCTCAGCTCCCTGCCCCCAGCAGATATTTGGTGCCCATTGAGAAGGACTGGGCCATCCTATCCACAAGACAAAAGACCTTCAGCTCCAGGGTGATGGGATTAAGACATGACCCTCCAGGACATAATAGGATTATCTAGCAAAAGACACAGAGCCCACTGCATTGCAATCTCCTAAGGACATTGCATCACCCTCCAAACTTCAACCAAACGTAGCTCAGACAAACTCAACTCCTACATGGCCCCATGGGAGTCTGACAACAGCCAATAGAATACATGTTCTTGCACAGGAACAGGAAGTTCAAGTGCAAAGCTCAAGAGAAGGTATAAAAGCCACCCACTCTCAACTCCATGTGGTCAGCTGCCCAGAATCACACCTGCTTGGTGGTTCTGCTTCATCAATAAATGGACCCTCTTTCGAATCAGCCTCCTGCCTCCATTTTATCTCCAGTGCCTTTCTCCTGGCTTGGAACTGAACCAGATGGATATTTCTCCCAACAATGACATTGAGTCAACATCTAGCCGGTTCAGTGACTGAGCAGCCAAATGGATTTTTTGTAGCCTTCATAAACAGGTAGTCCTCAACGTACATGAAGCCTGCTGTTATGGCTGTATGTCTTGGAGGCCATAAACCCGATTTTATGACTTTTTTGCGGCAAAGGAAAGAAGGGTAGAATTTCCTCTCCTCAAAAAGTTGTATTGTGATTTGGGGAACAGCGGAAGGAGTGAGTGCCAAGCTTCCTTAAATCTCTTCTTCTAATGAAAGCAGAGAAATGTTCTCACCATCTCCAGCCCATCTTTTGTCTTCTCTATACCAGTTCCAATCTAAGAAAATCAACTTGTCCATCTCTAAATTTGGCTAGTTCTGTTTATTATTTTAACAGATCTCATTTCGGGTCAAGGAATCTAAGGGGGAGACTCCCACTACTCCCTTTTTAAGGTAATTTAGATCAGTTCTTTGGAACTGAGATTGCTCCCCAGAGAGAAGTTTCTCTGGGACTGCATGCCATAATCTTAATTAATGTGACTGAGAAACTTCCCATTGTCTATTTTCCCTCTATTGGAAATTGCAAAGAGATGTACACGTGGTTCCAATAAAGAACATTTGTAGCTCAAGGTGGAACTGTGGAGTTCTTGGTGCTTTCTGAGCTTGGTTATTTTCTTGCAGATATTTCATTACTCAAACTAGGTAACATCATCAGGATTAGAAGGGAGTGAGGTTTGCTTTCTGCTTATATACAAGGGGCAACTGTTTATATTGTATATAAGCAGAGAGCAAACCCCACTCCCTTCTAGCACTGATGATGATACCTAGTTTGGTAATGAAACATCTGCAAGAAAACAACCAAACTCAGAGAACACCATGAAGCCCATAGTCATCCTCGTCGTCCTCCTCCTCCTCGTCCTCGTCCTCCTCCTCCTCGTCCTCCTCCTCCTCCTCCTCCTCCTCTTCCTCCGCCTCTCTTCCTCCTCCTCCTCTCCACAAACCTCACTCCTTTCTAGTACTGATGAGGTTTTATCTACTTGGGTAATGTAACATCTGTGAGAAAATAAGCAAGCTCAGGAAGCACCAAGAACTCCATAGTAGTCCTCCTCCTCCTCCTCCTCCTTTCCACAAACTCCACTCCTTTCTATCACTGATGAGGTTATCTAGTTGGGTAACAAAACAACTGCAAGAAAACAACCAAGCTCAGAGAGCACCAAAGACCCCACAGTCCAATCATGAGCTACAAATATTCTCTTCAAAACAGTCACTGGTGGTCAACTTAGAAAAAGGTAATGTTTGCTTGTTTTCCATCTCTGGCTGTACAGAAATAGCTTGCTTTTCAATTTCCTGACATCTCATTTGAAATTCTTTCTACACTGCTCCTTAGGCATATCCTTCCTTTTTGCAGGCCATTCTACATATGACAATTCAGCATCAGGTCGCACTGGCTGGGTTCATTTTAACAATGGATTCCTACAAGTATCATAAAGTTGGACTACATAACTCATGTGGTCCCTTCCAACCCTACCTACCAGGGGTGGGTTCTGACTTACCTCGCTGCCGGTTCACTTCCTCCCGTGCTGCGTGGGCACGCGCATGCATGCGCAGAAGCAAAAAACAAGATGGCGGCGCCTATGGCACTGCCGAGAGAGCCGGTTCGGGGGCATGTCCAGCCGGCCATCGCTGCCGGTTTGGCGAGCGGGGGGAAATTCCCACTACCGGTTCTAAAGAACCAGTCCGAACCAGCAGGAACCCACCTCTGCTACCTACCTATGATCCTGTAAATACTGTACACTACATTTGATGGGATTTGGTAAGGAACTGAGCCATAAATTGCAGTGACTGAGTTCAGCCCAAATGCTAAGCTATATTATGAGATTATGAAAGACAGTTTGGTCTAGTGGTTAAGGCAAAAAGCTAGAATGCAAGAAACTGTGAGTTCAAATCCCGCTTAGCCATGAAAGCCAGCTGGATGACTTTGGGCCAGACCCACTCTTTCAGCCCAACCCACCTCACAGGGTTGTTGTTGTGGGGAAAACAGGAGGAGAAAAGTGTGTTGGATGCTTGCCGCTTTGAGTTATTTGTAAAAAATAATAAAGGTGGGGTACAAATAATCAAATAAATAATAAATAAATAAAATGTTATGGCTTAGTATGACATATATTTTATACACAGAACAAGGCTGTGGATTGTGGAACTCAAAAGTATTGACTGGTCCAAAGCACTGGAAATTTAAAAAAATATATATGAAAAACAGAGGGATGGAATGGTGATGATAGAAAAGCATGATTTGTTGAGTGAAGAGTTTTTAATGCATAGCAGTTTAAGCTCTTAATACTTGGCTTATCTTATTCATGAAGTTAAATATACTTAGTGTTGAACCAAGAGACAAATTTGTAGGGGAGAGATCCTTATCCATCTCTCTCCAAATTGTGCCGTGGTTCCTCGTTTCTGATGGTGATATCACCAGTTTATTTACTGTAATAGGTTTTTTTTTTTTTTACTACCGGTACTTCTTCTTGAATAAAAAGGCCATAGCAACTCCATTTGGGAAAATTGTGGTAGCTCAGAATGTTGGGAACATCAGTGTTGGTGGTTATGATGCACAATCCTTGTGCAATGGGATTTGCAGCTAGCTGCTTCCGATGCAGTGATTGGAAATTTTGCATGTAACGTTTTTAGAGTGATGACCTTTTGGTCAACATGACATAAATAGCGTCATAAGGAAATTGTGTTCCCACAGAAATTGCACGTGCATGTGAAATTGGACATGCCGAGGAGAAGAGAACGGAGGAGAAGGGGATGGAAATATAAAAGGTTAAATGTTAATTTAAATTGTCCCTCTTTGGAAAGATCAAAGAAGCTAGATCAACTACCATGGAAAGATACTTTTAGATTCTAACAGTTGTGACTAGCCATGCCTCTCTCCCATCCCTATAAAAGGAGTGATTTGTATGGCATATTTATGCAGTGATATTATAATTTAATTAGATACAAATTCTAGCAAGGAAAACTATAATTTGATTGATTTCCCACAGACTAATCTTTGCTGATGGCTAACCTCAAAGTGCTCCTTCCTTCTCCTTCTCTTTCTCCTTCTCCTTCTCCTTCTCCTTCTCCTCCTCCTCCTCTTTCTACTTATGAGCCTAGGTATAAAAGATATTTTGTAAAGCAGGATGCATGGTTCACCTAGATGAGATATTGGTGATCTTCTCTGGGAATGTCTTGATGGGACTATTTTAAAATAGAAATTATCAATTTTTTCACCTGTGTGCACCAATATTAGATATGGTCTAATATATTTATTTATTTTATTTATTTATTTTGTCAAGTACGTATTTGATAATATACATAAGTATAACATTATTTGAATACATAAAATGGGTACAAATAAAAGGGAACATTTGGACAGGGACGGTAGGCACGCTGGTGCGCTTATGCACGCCCCTTACTGACCTCTTAGGAATGGGGTGAGATCAACAGTAGACAGTCTAAGGGTAAAGTTTTGGGGATTTGGGGAGGAAACCACAGAGTCAGGTAGTGAGTTCCAGGCATTAATCGCTCTGTTGCTGAAGTCGTATTTCCTGCAATCGAGTTTGGAGCGGTTCACTTTGAGTTTGTATCTGCTGTGTGCTCGTGTATTGTTGTGGTTGAAATT
>QLTV01004124.1:27217-38459 GCA_003457575.1 Thermophis baileyi
ATGGGTGGGTGGGTGGATGGATAATTGATTAGTCTTATAACCATATCAAAACAAAAAACAAAAAGAAAATATGGGATTTAATCCCAAGGTAAAATAGATGAAAGAAATACAGAAGTAAAATATATATGTGGTAAATGCAAGGAATCAACGTTCAGTTAAATACATCACCTTACAGGATACCCCAATCTGTTCAATGTAACGGGTTCTTAGGTCAAGGGCCTTAACTCTAAACTCAGCAGTTCTGCTCATGATGTATAGATTAGAACTCAGGAGCAAATAGACCAATCTGCGATTCATATCCTGGGGGCTCTTCTTTCAAATAGGGACGTTAAGTCTCTAAGCTGAACAAGAGCAGTGGTGAAATCCAATTTTTTTTACTACCGGTTCTGTGGGCGTAGCTTGGTGGGCATGGTGTGGCTTGGTGGGCGTGGCTTGGTGGGCATGGCAGGGGAAGGATACTGCAAAATCTCCATTCCCACCCCACTCTGGGGCCAGCCAGAGGTGGTATTTGCCGGTTCTCCAAACTACTCAAAATTTCCGCTACCAGTTCTCCAGAACCTGTCAGAACCTGCTGAATTTCACCCCTGAACAAGAGTATATAGTTGACAATCAAAAAAGACATGAGCAATAAAGGAGAATATTTGTAGCTCAGGATTGAAATGAGGGGTCCTTAGTGCTCTCTGATTGTTTTCTTGCAGACATTTCATTACCCAACTAGGTAGCATCATCAGTGCTAGAAGGGTTTGCAGAGAGGAGGAGGAGGAGGACTGTGGGGTCCTTGGTGCTCTCTGAGCTTGGTTGTTTTCTTGCAGATGGTTCATTACCCAAATTAGGTAGCATCATCAGTGCTAGTCCCGGACTGATGATGTTACCTAGTTTAGGTAATGAAACCTCTGCAAGAAAACAAGCAAGCTCAGAGAGCACCAAGGACCCCTTAGACATGAGCAATATCTTTGTTGGCTATATATATACACGTCCTTTCGTGATATGGCAGGAAAGGGAGGTAAGAGTGTCACCTTTGAAGTAGGGTATAATGGGTTTCCCTACACAATGCAGAAATGGGACAAGTTGATCCTGCTGGTTTCTTACAACTCCACACATCTAAGACTCTAAATAAGTAAAACACATCTGGGCATCCAGCTAGCCAGGCCACATGAATGACAAGCAGTTCTTAGAAGCCTTCCATACTCTTACACTGTTGGGTTTTGCAGGTGTCACTGCAGAGGTGGGTTCCTCCCGGTTCGGACCGGATAACCCGAACCGGTAGCGGCCCGCTGATGATGTCACGATGATGTCACGGATCTAGTTCGGTCGGTGCCAGTCCGTGGGCGCCGCCATCTTTTTTTTTTTTTTTAATTGAATTATTTTTTTTGAATATTTTTGAATTTTTTTTTCTTCTGCGAATTGCTCAGAAACCGAGTTCCCGGCACTGCGCATGCGTCACCATCTTGGTTTTGGCTTTTATTTTTTTTGAATTTCTTTTAAAAAATTTGCACTGTGCATGCGCGCACATGCGAAGCATGCGCGCGGCCATGAGGCGTGGGAGGAAGCGAACTGGCAGCGAGGTAAGTTAGAACTCACCCCTGTGTCACTGTGATCTGCTTTAACAGAATTAACGGATTAACAGAGCTGGAAGGGACCTTGTAGATCATCTAGTCCAACCTCCCACCCTTTGTAAGGGCTCAGGTTGTGTGGGAATAGTACAGGCATCAATCATATTAAGGGGCTTCAAAGAGCCTCCATAGCTGCTGCCCTGTTTTTCTGCCCTGCGACCCAAATAATGCAGCCACAGGTCCCATAAACCCATAGAAGATCTGGGGTGGGAATCAGAGCTATTTTAAGTCATAGCTGGACAAAATCAGCCTTCTGAAGTTTTCCACCAATTATGCTAGGCAAGAGATACTGGATGAGTGATTTTTCGAAATAACTGCAGGGGAAAGAAGAATTCCCAAACCATTGTTCTCAAAGATGGGATTCTGTTCTTAATAGTCATGGCAACACAATGATTAAAAGAAAAATCCATGAATGTTTACCCTGGGAGCGGATGGAAATATGGAAGGAAGACAGTGACGGATAGCTGGACAAGCAGTTGTACCATGAAAGAGAGTGTCTTACCTGCTTCTCTTGGTCACCCATGTGAACAATATTATATTCCAACCATTGAGAAATCCATGTAAATTCTCTTCTCTAAAGTAATTCTCTCCCCCTTAAACTAATAAGAATTGGTTGCTTAAAGAGTTGGGAATTAGCTCCAGCACTAATTTTAGCAAAATGGCATGTTATTTGGCTTATCATTAAAAGAAAAAAGAAAAAAGAAAAAAAAAGAATTACAGATTATTCACCAAGCTTTGCAAATCTCATCTGCTCCAGGCCAAATTTTCTTCTCTTTAAAAAAAAAAAAAAGAAATTAAAAGAAGCAACTCCATGGAATTTCAAAAGCAAGTTTAATTTCATTCATCTATATATTATTAAAACTGCCCAGTCTGTTTGTAACCTTCAGATAACCAAAACGGTGCATCAGAGAGCAACCATTTTTGAATCAAGATGCCTCCAATGGTCTGTCTTAAAGAATGCATACAAAATCGGGCATCCATTACTTTTTAACAGATTTAACAGATTAACAGAGTTGGAAGGGATCTTGCAGGTCATCTAGTCCAACCCCCTGCCCAAGCAGGAGACCCTACATCTGCCTCAACCTAGGATCGAACTCACAACCTCCTGATTGTGAGGCAAGAGCTCCACCTCTAGGCCACAAGACTAAAACTTCTGTGGAACTGAAATTTCAAGGATCTTCAAACCAGCTGTTTTCTCAAACTTGTGGTTGCTGCGGTGCGGCTACAGTGAGCCACAGTTGTGTGATTGTAGTTTCCTCCAAGCAAAGTCAACGGAGAAGCCAGCGGCAAGTCGAAAATTGCTCCCATTGCTCAAATGACCACCTTTGGTCATTCTGTTTATCTCTTTAGGCAAGTAAACACTGACAAAGGATGACCGAACACGTCATAGGTTGTCTAGTTTGAATGAAAACCGGTAGAAATGAATTGCATTTTTTTTACTGCACTACAGTGTAATAAACATTTTTTTTTCCTTTAGTAGCAGAAGTCATGCAGATAAGATAAAGGTTTCCCGTGTCCAGTCGTGTCTGACTCTAGGGGGCAGCACTCATCTCTGTTGCTTAGCCGAGGGAGCTAATGTTGTCCAAAGACATTTCTGTGGTCATGTGGCCAGCATGACAATACGCTGAAGCACACGAACTGTAGGAGATGAGCAGGCTGAGCCTGAGGGAGGGGTCAAACGCATCATAAGTCATGAGTCCCTGTGCGCCCACAAGAGATCTAAATCCAGCCCACTTGAATGCCTCTCTTATCTCCTGCTCATTTCCCTTAATGGTTAGTTGGCCAGATTCTTGTAGAGAGCTTAGGCTTGCAATAAAATCTTTATACTTATTTGAACTGCCTGAATCTCCTGTGCTTGACAGGAACACTCTTATCTTCCCACCAAAGTGGTACCTATTAATCTACTCGCATTTGCATGCTTTCAAGGTTGGCAGGAGCTGGAGCAAGGAATGGGAGCTCACCCCGTCTCAAACCCAGGCTGTCAGCTTTCCAGCTGACCAGCTCAGCGTCTTTAACCGCTGAGCAATCGTGCTAAATCAGGGCTCCTGAAGCAGATGGAGGAAAAGAATAAAAGCAAGTTCAAATCCCTTCCAGAAGATCATTCATTTCAGCTGTCATGTAAGGTGAGCCATGTTCTGTCCCATGACAAACAGCTATACAATCAAAAAGAAAAACAATCTGTACCAAAAGGCTTTGGTGAAGAAAAGGCTTTGTGAGAACAATTGTAAAGAGGACACAGAAGAGGAAACGCATTTTGGAGAACAAATTAGGCTGATGAGACTCCAGAGGGGCTGAAATTTCCTGCTAAACTTCCTGACATTTCCAATAAAGAACAGCAACAGATTATTATTTTTTTAAATTTTCCAAAGTATGTATCTTGGTATTGCACCCATTCTTTCCTCTCCAAACATCTTGGCATTCGCTCATTTATTGTATGTGGCATACGTTTAGCAACTGAGGAGTTTCCTGTAAAGCTGATTTTCAAGATTAAAAAAAAAAAAGATTCCAAGATTTCAGTTTCTCATCTCAAGGCCAAGAAACACAAAATAGTTTTCTTTGAGGCCTCCAAACTAGATTCTCAATCACAACAGTGATATTTGCATTTCTTAGTTCCAAAAATGCAGAGACTGTCCGTTTATCTCGCACTGGATGAGTTCAGATTAATTTCATGGGGTGAAAGCTTAGTTAAGATTAGTTTGGAAAGAAGGCCGTTGCTCCACAACATCTGGCTGGACTTCTGCTTATCAAAAAATGGAGACAGCAATGTACAAATGATAGCACATTTGCTTTTCCAATCTCCCAGCTGAATGTCTGAATGGCATGGGAGTTGTATTTTCTACCCAATTCCCAGGTCTCCCATATTCTGGCAAATGTCCATGGAAGGAGTGTGTTCAGGGGTGGGTTCCTCCCAGTTCATACTGGGTCGCCCGAACCGGTAGCGAGGCGCTGGTGACGTCATGATGGCGTCGTGGACCCGCCTTGGTCGGTGCCAGTCCATGGGCGCCGCCATTTTTTTCCGGGAATTTTTGGCGGCTTTTTTTCATTTTGGGCTGTTTGTGCTCTGCTGCTGCTTTGGAAAGTGCCCTCCCACCCGCCCCCGGGTGAAGGCTGTCCTTTATTCTTCGCCCGAAGCACAGCTGATCAGCTCCTCAGCTGTGTTTCGGGCAGATTATAGTCACTGAGCATGCGCGGACACAGAATTGCACCGGGGGAGCGCGCGCGCGCGTAACCCTAAGCCACGCCCACAGAGTGGTAGCGGAAATTTTCGGAACCCACCCCTGAGTGTGTTCCATCTATGGTCTTCCCAAGTCTTTCTGCCTTTGAAAGGAGAACATCTTCTTCTGTCACCTTGTCCCCAAACTGAGGAATATGATCACAGCAAAGCTAAACAGGTTACTTTGGCATGTAAGGCAAGAAATTCCCACAAAGAGCTTTACAAATGAAGGAATAACAAATGCAAGAATCTGTGCTGGGCCAAGATTCTCCACATCAAAATCAGTTTTCTGGATTTTATCCTGATTTCCAGTAATAACTAACTGCCTTTTTTTAATGTCCAACCAGATGCATTTTCTAATTTTATTTATTTAATACATTTATATGCCACCCATCTCCCCAATAAGCAACTCGTAGACTCTAGTAGTAGTCTAGGACCAAGAACTTTTGTATTTGATGCTCTAAATGAGGCTATTTGTTCCAATTAGAATCTTTAAGTTTACATTTTTCAAATGCTTTCAGGTTGCCTAAATTTTAGATCTGTGTTTAGCCACTTTGTGGGAAGGAGGGAACGCTCTTTGCAAAACATAAAGATGAGTAGATATTTTAATGTAGCAGATGCAGTTCATTAGACTTTTGTGGTATTCTACAGATATAGTTTTCACTGCATATTAATTTATCTACTTCTGCAGCAACTTTCAGGATGACTCATCATAAAAGCATAGAAACAAATTCACCCAAATAAAGGGATCAATTAAGATCATCCGTTGAGAGAGTACTAAATAAGAGGGGCTTAAAAGGATAAAGACACAATGTGTTAAAATGTCACTAAGAAATTTAAAGAAAGACAGGTAGTCCTTGACTTTTGACCACAATTGGGACCAGAATTTCCATTGCTAAACAAGGTGGTTTTTAAGTGAGTCATGCCCAATTTACTACCTTTCTTGCCATGGCTGTCAAGTGATTCACTGCAGTTGTTAAGTGAATCATGTGGCCATTAAGCGAAACCACCTTCCCCCGTTGATTTTGCTGATCAGAAGCCCGTTGGGAAGGTTGCCAATGGCAATCACATGACCTCGGGATGCTGCAACTGTGTTGTCAAGGGCCCAACGTTTGATCACACAACTGAAGACGGTGTGACTATCATTAGTGCAAGGACAGGTTGTAGGTCACTTTCTTCAGTGCCGTTGCAACTTTGAACTGTCACTACAAAGATGATTAGGGGACTGGAGGCTAAAACATATAAAGAACGGTTGCTGGAATTGAATATGTCTAGTTTGATGAAAAGAAGGACTAGGGGTGACATGATAGCAGTGTTCCAATATCTCAGGGGCTGCCACAAAGAAGAGGGAGTCAAGCTATTCTCCAAAGCACCTGAGAGCAGGACAAGAAGCAATGGTTGGAAACTAATCAAGGAGAGAAGCAACTTAGAACTAAGGAGGAATTTCCTGACAGTTAGAACAATTAATCAGTGGAATAGCTTGCCTCCAGAAGTTGTAAATGCTCCATCATTGGAGGTTTTTAAGAAGAGATTAAACAACCATTTATCTGAAATGGGATAGGGTTTCCTGCCTGAGCAGGGTGTTGGACTAGAAGACCTCCAAGGTCCCTTCCAACTCCTTTATTCTATTCTATAAATATTCTATAACTAAATGAATGGTTGTAAGTTGAGGACCACTTGTAGTTAAAGGAGATAGGGATGTTTGGGTTTTATTTTATTTTTTAAATAGTCTTTGTTGTTGTCAACAAGAATTTGGAGTGAATGTCGGACTTACCTAACTCTGAGGAGACTCTCCAAACATAGTGGTGGGCATTTCCTGAGAAAGCCCAGCCCTAAGCAGTTACTTAACAGAATAACAGAGTTGGAAGGGACCTTAGAGGTATTCTAGTCCAATCCCCTGCTCAAACAGGAAATCCTATACCATCTCAGACAAATGATTGTCCAATTCTTAAAAACTTCCAGTGTTGGAGAATTCACAACTTCTGGAGGCAAGCAGTTCCACTGATTAATTGTTCTCACTGTCAGGAAATTTCTCCTTAGTTGTAGGTTGCTTCTCTCCTTGAGCCGTTTCCATCCATTGCTTCTTGTCCTGCCCTCAGGTGCTTTGGAGAAGAAGTTGACCTCGTCTTTTTTGTGGCAGCTCCTCAGATATTGGAACACTGATATCACATCATCCCTAGTCCTTCTTTTCATGCTTGTTACATGTTAGCATGAAATCGTCTACCAAGAAGAACTAATAAAAATGGACTTAGGAGAACCTTCGTGTGAGCTAATGCTGAAAAAGTTGACATCAAAATTTCTCAAGCATCCTTTTCAGATCTCGTGACATCTAGAGGCCTTTAAAATAAACAAAAATAAAAAAGTCAGAATTGTGTATTGAAAAAAAAAATATTTTTAGCATATTAAAGTTTTTCCTTATGCTGTCATTTCTAACTTAGGGAGATCTCTTAGAGCTGATGCCAAACATAATGTACCATCACCTAGAAAAGTGCTTTGGATGGTTGTAAAACCTAATTTTCTCATGTTTCCACTTTTCCTGGATTACTATTTTTGTCCGCATCAGCATTCCATATCCTTAACGATTTTGGAATTAAGTGAAACATTTAAAGAATATTTTTTTAAAAAAAATCTGGAACCACTGAATCATGTTCCTTTTGAGAGAAGATGTGAACAAAAGGAAGAGAAGATGTAGCAAAAACATAGATCCCTGATCCATGGAGGTCTTCTAGAGTCATTCCAAATCTCTACTGGTGATCCAGTGTAAAATATAACAAATGGATTAGCTTTTGAGGTGCCACAAGAATTTTAGTCAGGTTTAGTTTAGTTTCCTAACCAGGACACACCCACCTACCTCTCTTGAAATGAATAAAGTTATATTTATTCTTATTCAATGTATTCCCTGCCTATCCTTACAGGAGCAAAGTAGAATATACATAAAAACCCCTCTTCCAGTTACATTTTCCACACAACAATAATCCTGTGAACCAAATTGGTCTTGAGAGAAATTGATTGTCCCAAAAAGAATCTGGGGAAAATCCACACAAATTCCTTGCCCTGGTGTAAGGACAGCCCAGTAATCTATTCTCAAGCACATGTCTGCATGACACCAGTTGTATCTTAATCTTCTTGCACAGCTGAGTCTGCCCAAAGAAGGCTTAAGGTGTTGTGTCCTGGATGTGGTGTTTTCCCTCTTATTCTGCCTGCAGACATTGTGTGTGTAAGCACTGTAGGAGGCATTGATATACAGTCAAGAAGTGGGCCTGAAATGACATGTTCCATGGTGACAATGCTTGGGATCCAATTACTTCATCATCATCATTGGAGTTGGAAAGGACCCTGGAGGTCTTCTAGTTCAACACTCTGCTCAAGCAGGAGACCCTATACCATTCCAGACAAATGGATCTCCAGTCTCTTCTTAAAAGCCTGCAGTGATGGAGCACCCACAATACCTGAAGACAAGCCGTTCCACTGGTAGATTGTTCTCACTATCAGGACGTTTCTCCTTAGTTCTTAGTTCAATTAGCTCTGCCAGTTTCTTGGGTGACCACCCCCATCAATCTGGTCCTCCATCTCTTTGTTTGCCCCCAGTCTCTTTTCACTGCAGGAGACCAAGGAACTTGGACTTCTGCAACCATGTTTCTTTTCCTTTTTTAATTGGGTGGGTTGGCTTGTCCACTGGTTGATCTGCAAACTGCAAAGCTTTAGACATGACCGGCCCATGCCTTCCTTAACTTAGAATTCAAATCAGGGGTGAAATGCTCCCGGTTTGGGCCGGTTTGCCCAAACTGGTAGTAAAAAAAATGCTACCGGTTCCCTGAACCGGTAGTTAAAAATGCTTTAAAAAGTTTTTTTAAAAGTCCCGACAATCGCACGTCGCACAGCTGATCTTCGGAACTTTTTTTTTTTACTTTTGGAACCGGTAGTTAAAAATGCTTTAAAAAGTTAAAAAAAAAAAATGGCCACACCCACCCAGTCACATTACCCCCCCACCAAGCCCGATCGCGCGTCGCGCAGCTGATCTTCGGAACTTTTTTTAACTTTTTAAGCATTTTTTTACTGCCACTTCTCCGCTGCATTTAACGCCAAATTGAAAAACTGTTTGTTGCCCCTTTTTATTAATCTCCTCACGTTTCTGTTTTTCCTTGCGTTTTTGAGCTCCAGATTTTTGAGATGACATAATGTCATTGACATTTCATAACCATTCATGAAATGAAATGAAATATAAAATATATTCATAAATGAAGAAACTGTTTTTCTTTTTAAAAATTTGTTTTATAAAATTCCCCCCCCCCCGCATGGGCCCCCTTTGAGCTCCATGGGCCCTGGAACAATGTACTGGCTGCAACCCCCCTCTCCTCAGGCCTGCTCAAACCTTTCCAGCTAACAAGCTCAGCATCTTTAACCATTGAGCCATTGATCCCCGGAGTCTACAACAGTACTATCCAAATTGGTATTCTTTGCATATGAATGTGTCTGTGCCTACAACTCAATGTTGACTCATATCAGCATGATTCAGTCCTGACAGTAAATCAGTGTCACAGGGACAGGGGTGAAGAAAATTCTTTACTGTTAAAAACAGCAAAATGAACGTTAAGGAAAAGGAAAACTATTAATAGGGCATTTCCTCTGAGGAAGGTCTTAGGGTGAGTGAGAAAAGTTGATTTTTAGAATGTGATAAGTATACTGTATCATCCTTTAACAATTCTAGAGAGGGGAAAAGAGATTCTATTTATAGCATTCCAGTTCTTGTATCAAGAATCACACCGAATGCATTGCCATGTCTTTCCTTATTGTTACAAAGGCTGTTTCTTTTCCCGTGAGTCCTACAGTTTTACTCTATTATTTATTTATTATTTACTTCATTTATTAAATTTGCTACGCATCTGGCTGTGAGGCAACGCTATACTTTCCCTTGTAAGATAAACTTGAGAGCTGTTATCATTCCCATATTAGAGTCAGCTCAGAACACAGCAATAGCAATAGCAATAGCACTTAGACTTATATACCGCTTTATAGTGCTTTACAGCCCTCTCTAAGCGGTTCACAGAGTCAGCATATTGCCCCCAACAATCTGGGTCCTCATTTTACCCACCTCGGAAGGATGGAAGGCTGAATCAACCTTGAGCCGGTGAGATTTGAACCGCTGAACTGCAGCTAGCAGTCAGCTGAAGTAGCCTGCAGTGCTGCACTCTAACCACTGCGCCACCTCGGCTCCACTGGTAAATCAAGAGACTGACTGTGAACTTCCATAATACCTGCATACCATCTTCACACACAAAATGCCAGGGTTCCAAGTAACATACCCACAGAAAACAAAAGTGAAAGTAATCAACCCTAGAATAGAATAGAATAACAGAGTTGGAAGGGACCTTGGAGGTCTTCTAGTCCAACCCTCTGCTTAGGCAGTAAACCCTACACCAGACAAATGGTTATCTAACATCTTCTTAAAAACTTCCAGTGTTGGAGCATTCACAACTTCTGGAGGCAAGTTGTTCCACTGATTAATTGTTCTCACTGTCAGGAAATTTCTCCTTAGTTCTAAGTTGCTTCTTTCCTTGATTAATTTCCACCAGGGGTGGGTTCCTCCCGGTTCGAACCGGTTCTCCTGAACCGGTAGCGACCCGCTGGTGACATCACAATGATGTCACCAATCCGGTTCGGTCGGGGCTGGTCCGTGGGCACCGCCATCTTTTATTTATTTATTTTTTTATTTTTTAAATTTATTTATTTAGAATTTTTTTGAATTTATTTTTTTCCTTCTGAGCATGCGCAGAAGCCGAGTTCCGGCACTGTGCATGCGGTCGCCATCTTGTTTACAGCTTTTTTTTTTAAAAAAATGGATTTTTCATTACTGCGCATGTGCGCGCGCGTGAAGCATGCACGCAGCCACGCGGCACACCCACGCGGCGCGGGAGGGAGCAAACCAGCAGCGAGGTAAGTTGGAACCCACCCCTGGTTTCCAACCATTGCTTCTAGTCCTGCCTTCGGGTGCTTTGGAGAATAGCTTGACTCCCTCTTCTTTGTGGCAACCCCTGAGATATTGGAACACTGCTATCATGTCACCCCTGGTCCTTCTTTTCATTAAACTAGATATACCCAGTTCCTGCAACTGTTCTTCATATCTTTTAGCCTCCAGTCCCCTAATCATCCTTGTTGCTCTTCTCTGCACTCTTTCTAGAGTCTCAACGTCTTTTTTACTTCGTGGCGACCAAAACTGAATGCAGTATTCCAAGTGTGGCCTTACCAAGGCATTATAAAGTGGTATTAACACTTCACGTGGTCTTGATTCTATCCCTCTGTTTATGCAGCCTAGAACTGTGTTGGCTTTTTTGGCAGCTGCTGCACACTGCTGGCTCATATTTAAATGGTTGTCCACTAGGACTCCAAGATCCCTCTCACAGTTACTACTGTTGAG
>QLTV01004125.1:73834-94692 GCA_003457575.1 Thermophis baileyi
TGGTTCCATCTTTTTTTTTTCTTTGAATAGGACTGGCACTGCGACCTGTGGCTTGGCTGGTTCAATGAACCCCCTTGTTAGGTTTTTGTCTATGTATTCGTGCATCTCTTGCATTTCCCGGGGTGTCATAGCGTACAGTTTAGGTTTGGGTAGTTTTGCCCCGGGGATGATCTCAATGGCACAGTCTGTCTCATGGTGGGGAGGCAGGACATCGCACTCGGCCTCGCTGAATACTCCCACGAGGTCTTGATATTCCCTCGGAATCTGAACTGCGTCTGGGGTTGTGTCGGATGTGGCTGCCAGTTGTTCTGGTGGGCTCTTTTGGGGGGTTTCCTGCATGGGCGGTGTTTCTGCATGCTGGTGTGGAGGGGGTTGGGGACCCCTTGCTATTCTCAGTCTGCGGTTGCCCCCTTCCCACCAGATGGTCGGTCCCCACTTGTCTAGCCAGGAGAGTCCCAGTATGACTGCATCTGTCATCTTCGGGGCTATGACGAATCGGATTACTTGCCAGTGGTTCGCTAGCTCCAGCCTTACGGTTTCGGTTAGGTGGGTGGCATAGGCTCCCCCAACTAGGGACCCATCGACCTGTTTGAACCGGATCGGGTGGGCCAGCCTCTTAGCTCTGATCCCCAGTTTCAGGACCGTGGCTAGGTTGATCAGGCATCTAGTGCAGCCTGAGTCTACTAGGGCCTGAAAATCCCCCTGGGTCCCTGTTTTTGGGGCTGTCAGGCGTATTGGGAAAACAAAAGGGTGAATTTGGTTCACTCACCATTGGGTCGTTTTCACCCTCGTCCTCGCTGTCGTAGGGTTCCGGCGACTGGTCATTGTTGCCTGGGGGCCCGCCCCCTTCGACTGGGTGGGGAGGCACCTCTGTAGCCTGGAGGGCCTTCGGGGACGTATTGGTGGCATGCTTGGGGCCTCGTTCCGGTCTTGCCCTGGGTGGCGGCTCTGGCCTTGGCTTTGGGGCCAGGGTTGCACATGCTGATGCCATGTGGCCCATTCCCCTGCATCTGTAACATTTCAGCAGACGTCGTGGGAGAGCTGGCCTTGGGGCTGGCTGTGGTGCTGTGGTTCTCCATCGGCTAGGTGGTACCTGGTCTGGTTGACCTCTCTCTCTGCTGTCCGGTGTCTTTTTCATGTTGTTGGCTCGCAGCCCGCTGTCAACTTTTATGGCCACTTGGAACCACTCGGAGAGTCTGTTCGGAATGTCCCGGTAAGCAGTTACCTGGGCGATTTGCTTGTCTGGGCTTGTTCTGAAAAAACGCACCAACAGCAGCTCTGGTAAGGGAAGTAGCCTTCTGATGACTCTCCTAAATTCCCGGATGTGTTCTTTGATGGGTCGGCCCCTTTGCATTAGGTTTCTGAGCTCATTTTCCACGTACAGGTCCTCCTCTGCCTCCTCAAATCTGGCCTCTAGCAGCTGTAGGAAGTCATCTACGTCTTGCAGTTGAGGGGCTCTCCTCTTATGGAGGGCTGCTAGCCATTCCCTTGCCTCTCCCTCTAGCCCTTCTGTGATGGCGTTCACTATAGCTCTGGGGGATGGGTAGAGGTGTCCATAGCGTTCTAGGTGGACCTCAACCGAGTCAAAGAATAAGGCTAGTTGGTCTGAGTCTCCATCAAATTTTCCCCTGAAGCGGGGCGGTTCATTTAGTACTGCTCCTCCCTCCTCCTGTTCGCCCCTGTAGGCATGCGCTCGCTGCAGCTGGCCCTCTTCCTCAGCTCTGGTTCGGAGAGAGGGAGGTGGTTGTCTGCCCTGGGTGGCCTGCCTACTATGTGGGAGGGGTACTGGCTTCAGTCCCAGGCTCTTTTTCCTTCTGATGGGTGAAGTTGGCTGTGTTCTTGTGTGCGTCTCCTCCCTCCAAAAGGATCAGCTGTCCCTCCCCTCTCTTTTGGCCGGCATGACGGCTCCACCTCCCGAATGGTGGCTCGGTCAAATTCCTCCCTCAGTTGCTCTATGGACCTCCCCAGGGGCTCTGTCAGGACCTTTGGGAGCCTGGCTCGTTCCCAGTCCCACATCCAATCCACTCTTCCCAGCTCACTCAGAGGCTTTCTCTTTTCCTGGGCGTTTGGATGGGGGAATTCAGCTTCAACAGCTTTAGGGGTGAATTTCCACCAGTACTCATCCTTTCTTATAGCAATAGCACTTAGACTTATATACCGCTTCATAGTGCTTTACAGCCCTCTCTAAGCGGTTTACAGAGTTAGCATATTGCCCCCAACAATCTGGGTCCTCATTTTACCCACCTCAGAAGGATGGAAGGCTGAGTCAACCTTGACTCAGCCTTCTTGCTTTGGTCCCTGGAGCGGCCGTCTCAGCTTTGATGTCTGGGAGGGGCTGCGCTTCCATTGCAATCTCCTCTTTTGCAGTAACTTCTAACAGACTTTCTTCGGATAGCCCACCCTCTGCCATGCTTGCCTGATTTTCTCTCAAAGCCCCCCAGATGTCAGGGAATGGTTTGGGAGTGCGGGACTCAGGTAGCCCTGCAATCTTGTTGATTTAGGAATTCTGGCTGTCTGTGAAGTTTCCAAAAGATTCTCTAATTAATTCAGGAGCCATAAGAGAAAGTCCAAAAGAAATACAAAGATTTATTAAAAGCGACATTTCGGCAATACTCCGTTGCAGCCAGAACTGAGTTCACGCAGGCTGCACGTCGTCATGACCCTGTTTTCCCCCTTCTCATTGGCCATGTCATAAATCACATTCTCCAATTAATCACGTTGGCAGGTTGTGACCCCCACACCCCTCCTTCTGACTCCGGTAGCCTAGGACACAATCAGTAAAAGAAACATTTGTGGAATGCATTTACAGTTAGGGCAGTTAGCCCTCCTCCAGCTTTTCCCCGCTTTTCATGGCAACTTGAAATCTTTGCAAGTTGAGATCAGCATGACAGCAAAAAAGATCCCGAATACAGTTGGTGCCAGGACGCAGCCCTGTTTCACTCCACTTTGAATGTCAAAGAAATCTGATGTTAAACCATCAAAACTACAGTGCCCTTCATCTCCTCATGAAAGGACCTGATGATGTTAAGGAGCTGGGGTGAACATCCGATCTTGGGGAGAATTTTATAAAGGCCATCCCTACTAACCAAGTCAAAAGCCTTCGTAAGATCTATGAAAGCTACGAAAAGTGGCTGTCTTTGTTCCCTGCATTTCTCCTGCAGCTGTCTAAGGGAAAATACCATGTCAGTAGTGGACCTGTTGGCTCGGAATCCACACTGTGATTCTGGATAGACTCTCTGCAAGCACCTGGAGCCTCTTCAATACGACACGGGCAAGCAGCTTCCCTACCACACTAAGAAGAGAGATGCCGCGGTAGTTGTTACAGTCACCCCTTTCGCCTTTGTTCTTACACAGTGTGACGATATTTGCATTCTTCATGTCCTGCGGTACTCCGCCTTCCCTCCAACAGAGGCAGAAGATTTCATGCAGTTCCATGGGGATGATCTCTTTGCAGCACTTCAAAACTTCGGCAAGGATGTTATCTTTCCCGGGTGCCTTGCCAGAGGCGAGGGAGTCCAGAGCCGCATTTAGTTCTTCTAAAGTTGGCTCACTGTCAAGCTCCTCCAAGACAGGCAGGAACTCAATGTCATTCAATGCCTCGTCAGTTATCACATTTTCTCTGGAATATAACTCAGAGTAGTGCTGCACCCAGCGTGCCATCTGCTGCGCTCGGTCCTGGATAACCTCGCCTGTAGCAGACTTCAAAAGGGCAGATTTCTTCTGTGGTGGTCCTAAGGCCTGCTTGATGCCATCATACATCCCCTTGATGTTATCTGTGTCAGCCCTCACCTGTAGCAGATTTCAAAGGGGCAGATTTCTTCTGTGGTGGTCCTAAGGCCTGCTTGATGCCATCATACATCCCTTGATGTTACCTGTGTCAGCTGCTATCTGGATCCGAGAGCAAAGCTGCAACCAATAGTCGTTAGCACATCTCCTGGCGGCCTGTTGGACTTTGCTACGAGCAGCTCGCAGAACCTGTAGATTGCACGCACTGGAGCAGGCTTCATAGGCAATTAGCACTCTCCTTTTTTCCTCGATGGCTGGCGTCAGCTCCTCCGAATGGGCTTCAAACCAATCTGCTGTCTTTCTGATCTCCTTACCAAATACTGACAAGTCAGTGTTATAGACAGCATTCTTGAAATATTCCCATCTTTCGGATGCGTTTGCTTCAGCCAGGCCTGGGAGCATTTCCTCTAGTGCTTGTGCAAATTCCTCCACTTTGCTCTGGTTGCGGGTCTTGCTGATGTCAATTTGTGGTCTTCCTTCTTCGAGTGATGCAATCTCCTTGTTTGCAGTTTTATTCTGCTGCACACCAAGGAGTGGTCTGTATCGCAGTCAGCACCCTGATAGCTGCGTGTGATTGTAATACTGGGAAGGTTAGAACGCCTGGTAAGAATCAAGTCGAGCTGGTGCCAGTGCCTCGATCTTGGATGTCTCCAAGAGACTCTGTGTTGAGGCTTTGTTTTGAAGAATGTATTGCTAACGCAGAAACCATAGTAGCAGCAAAACTCCAGCAGGCGTTGGCCATTTTCATTCATCTTCCCAACACCAAACTGACCTAAACAAATAGGCCAAGAACTATAATTGGCTCCGACTCTGGCATTAAAATCGCCAAGGATAAACAGTGATTCTTTCACAGGGACTTTCTTGATAATGGCGGCCAGATTGTCATAAAACTTGTCTTTAGATTCTCCTGAAGATGATAATGTTGGTGCATATGTGCTAATAAGAGTGACCGGCCCTGCTAGTGAGTGGAGCTGCAAGGACAGAATCCTCTCGCTCCCTGCAGCAGGTGGAGTAATGAATCCTAGTAGGGTGTTTTTGACCACAAAGCCCACCCCGTATTCCCTAGTCTCATTTGATGGTTTTCCCTGCCAGAAGAACGAGAAGTTTCTCTCCTTAAAAGATCCTGAGTCTGACAGCCTTGTCTCTTGAAGGGCAACAATGTCCATTTGCAGTCTGCTCAGCTCCATATCGATAACAGCAGTCTTGCGTACGTCATCTATTTCTTGCAAATCATCAGAAAAACCGGGGGTCACTGTCTGAACATTCCAAGTGCCCAACTTTAGGGCTAAAGTTTTCTTATGGTTGTTGCATGGTGCAAAGTTATCGATCTGCTTGTCATTATGCCAATGAGGCATAATGACCTCTCCCACCATCGAAAGCGGCCCCTGGCGTCACGCTCTACGCTAATCAAGCAAAGACTTATAACCGGTAACTGCCACTTTCCGTGTTGTTTCAATGCTGTATGCAAAACTGGAGTGTCCTCTCCAGAGCACGAGGCCTGGGTAGGTTAGTATGGAGGATAGACTGTTAGCCAAGCAGCAGATCCCCCCTCTCCACATCGCTGAGATAATTGAATGGAACGGCAAAGCCGATATGATTGGTTCCAGCTGCATCGCAGGAGTTATCAGAACGTGGTTGTACACAATCACGAACTGCTTCCGGGACTCCGGCTCTGGATTTTGCCTCAAGGTTTACTCCTGAAGCCTTTTTCAATTATGGATATAGCCACAAGGCAGTGGAGGTTTGAAGTCAGAGTTTCCCTTCTCCTAGAAGATGGTTTTGCTGCTTTATCTGCCATTGGGGCATAGAGCCCTCTTCCGCCTTCAAAACCGTTGACCGTCTTCTCCTGTAACCCTGGAAAGGGGCCCTTACGAGGTGCTACCAGCCGGGCCAGCTGGACCAAGGTTTTTCTAGGGAGGTATTACTCCTCCAACACGATGGTGTTTCACATAACAATGCAAGTACCGTTCCACTATCGCATTCGCTCGCTGAACCGCCCCATTGGTGGATGGGTGGAATGCCAAGCTAAGGACTTGTTTAGTCCCCACCATTTCTAGAAAGTTATGCCAGAACCTGGCAGTGAACTGCACCCCCCGGTCGGAGATTATTCTTTGTGGCACACAATGGAGTCGATAGACATGAATAATGAAGAGCTTCGCCAGTTTTCTGGCAGATGGAAGACCGGAGCAGGCAACGAAATGGGCCTGCTTTGAGAACAGATCTATCACTGTCCAAATAATGGTGTTGCCCTGGCTCCCCGGTAGGTCTACAATGAAATCCATGGCTATCAGTTCCCATGGCTGGGCTGGGACGGCCACGGGCTGTAACAGTCCAGGAGGTTTTCCGGGCCGCGCTTTCATGGTGGCGCACACAGTACAGCTACGTACATACTCCTCAATATCTTGTTTCATACGTGGCCACCAGAATTGCCGATTTGTCAAATGCAGGGTTTTGAGGAACCCGAAATGGCTGGCCGGACGAACGTCATGGCAACGACGTAGGACGTCCTGTCAGACAGCATTGGGTACATACAGCTTGGACACTTTCCAAGCAAACCCACCCCATTGTGTTAACCATATGCGGTTCTCTTGAAACCATTGGTCTGATGAGAGGGCCTCCTGGATGGCCCGGGGTATGTCATCAGTCAAGGGTCTTGGCCGAGCTGCCCGTACGGGAGCCTGCTCATTGTGCCTGCATTATCTCTTCCCGGCCACTATCATACTGCGGCTGCCGGGATAAGGCATCCGCCAGAAAGTTTTTCCCCCCTGGGATTTATTTCAACCTGAAATTGAACCTCCTGAAGTATAACTCCCACCTGACTTGTTTTGGTGATAACCGATGGGGGCTTTGGAGGGCCTCCAAGTTTTTGTGATCCGTCCAGACCTCGAATGGTAACCCCCCCTTCCAGGAGATGCCTCCACATCAACAGCGCCCACCTAACAGCGAATGCCTCCTTCTTCCATATGGGCCAATTGTGCTCGGTGTCGTTCAAGTTTCCGTGACATATAAGCACACGGCTGGAGGGCTCCTCTCTCATTGATTTGCAGAAGGACAGCCCCCACCGCTACATCACTGGCGTCCGCCTGCACAGCGAACGGCTTCAACAGATCTGGATGCTTCAGCACCGGTTCTCTAGCGAATAGGGACTTTAGTCGCTCGAAAGCTTGTTGACATTCGATTGTCCACACCACTGGACACCCTGGGTGGGGTTTTTTGGTCAAGTGTTTTGTTTTCAACAGGTTAGTGAGTGGGAGTGCCACTTGGGCAAAGGACGGGATGAACTGGCGGTAAAAATGAGCGAATCCCAAAAAGCTCTGTAGCTGTTTACGCGTCTTGCGAGCCTGCCAGTCCAGCACCGCCCTGACCTTAGTAGGGTCCATTTCCACCCCTTTTGGTGATATGCGAAACCCCAGATAGTCCAATGAAGACTTATGAAACTCACATTTAGAGAGCTTCACATACAAATGTGTATCTCACAGTTTCCGGAGCACCTGTCGTACCAGCTTAACGTGCTCCTCCATAGTCCTGGTATATATGAGGATATCGTCTAAATAGACGAGTACCCCTTTGTAAAGGTGTTCATGCAGGACCTCATTTATGAGCTGCATGAACAAGGCTGGTGCTCCCTGCAGTCCGAATGGCATGACTCGGAACTGGTAGCTCCCCAGAGGGCAATTAAAGGCCTTCTTCCACTCGTCTCCAGCCTTGATCCTAATCCTATAATATGCCTCCCTGAGGTCTAGCTTTGTGAATACCCGGCCCTCCACCAAACGAGCCAGCATATCCTTCATCAAAGGAAGGGGGTATAGGTGTTCAACACAAACCGCGTTAATTCCCCTAAAATCAATGAACAAGCGTAACCCACCATCCTTCTTCTCCCGGAAGAGAACGGGTGCTGCCACCCGGGACTTAGCTGGCTGAATGAAGCCTCTTTTAAGGTTTTTCTCTATATAGGTTCTCATCTCAACCAGTTCCTGTGGGGTCATCGAGTACATCTTGGGCTTTGGCAACTTGGCCCCAGGTACAATCTCTATACCACAGTCGGTGGGACGGTGGTGTGGTAAGGTGTCGCATTTCCTCTCGCTAAACACCTCCTGTAGATCTGCATAGACCATAGGGTACGTTGGGTCCCCTGCGGCCCTACTTAGCGTGAGGGTACTCTCCTCCTCTCTGGTAATCCCCGGAACATGGGATGGCTTTTCGTGGGGTGGCGGATCGGGGCCAAGGTCTATGGAGCAGTCGGCTGCCCTATGTCCCAGCCTCCCGCAACGGAAACACGTCAGGGTTGGTCTCATGGGTGGGGTCTTCTCGGGACCAGTCATGGATTGTGCCTGCATCGATGGTGGCTGAGCCATCCCACTATATCATTGGGCCCCATTTGTCTAACCATGCTAGCCCAGGCACGACCTCCTCGGTTATTCCCGGCACTACCACAAAACAGAGACTCTCCCTGTGTGGGCCTAGTTCTAAGGACACCTCTTCCGTAACATGCGTGGCTGGACGACCCCCCCAACAAGGACCCATCCATTTGCTCAAAATGGATTGGTTGAGCTAGTTTCTGGAGTCCCACACCCAGGCTAGTGGCCACAGCCTCGCTCATAAGACAGCGAGTGCATCCTGAATCTATCAGCACTGTGCACTTGCGGCGCCTTCGCGCCTCTACCACTACCTGGATCACAAAGGGCTTGATGGGCATATATACTGTACCATGGGGTCGACATCCCCCTCGCTCCCGCTGGATTCAGGTTCTTCCGTCAGAGTTGGTACCTCTCCCCACGAGGTCGTTTGGACTGTCTGGTTCACCCCACACGACTTATCTGGTGTGGTTTTCATGCTCTTCCTGGCGGTTCCCCGCCTCATGCTGGCTGCACCTGGAGACACCCTGGGCCCTGCCTCAGAGCAGTCGGCTGCCCTATGTCCCAGCCTCCCGCAACGGAAACACGTCAGGGTTGGTCTCATGGGTGGGGTCTTCTCGGGACCAGTCATGGATTGTGCCTGCATCGATGGTGGCTGAGGCCTCGGAACAGTACTGCTGGGATGAGGGAATGGACGCTGGCCCCGTGGACCCCACTCTCTTCACTGTCGGTCATCGCGGAACTCAACGTCCAGTTCAGTTGCAGCCTGGAACCATGCTGTCAGTCTGGGGGGCAAACCCCGGCACCCACAGGCTTGCCGCAAGGTCTGGTTGAGCCCAGCCTTGAAATGGTATACCACCAAGCGCTCGGGCCACCCTCGTACTTTGCCTGCCAATCTCCGGAACTGTTCTGACCTAGGCTTCCTGATTAAATAACACGGCACAAACGGCGTCTCACAAACCTCTTTTATTTGTAACGGCTGCTAATTATCTTCATTAGCAGTCGTCATAAGTCCAAACAAAGTAAAGCAAGTCTTTTATTTGTAACGGCTGCTAATTCTTTTCATTAGCAGTCGTCATCATAATTCCAAACAAAGTAAAGCAAGTCCGACTAAAGTCTTTCAGGGAAAGGCAGATAACACACACGAACCTTGCTCTTTGGCAAACTGCCAAAGACCAATTTGCAGGAAAAACTTGGCAAGTTCAAACAGGAAAAAAAACTGAATCTGAGTTGCAATGACGAGAACGAGAGATGAACTGAGTTGTTTCCTGCAACTTACCCTTTCGTGTTCACCCCTTATATAGCCTATGGGAGGGGCCAATTATCACCAGGCCTTACTCCCGAGTAGTCATCTTATATAGCCTATGGGAGTGGCCAATTATCCCCAAGCCTTACTCTCGAGTAGTCCTTCTCCTCTGTACCTGTTCTTCCCTTCTGGCAGCTCTGCGCCTACGCGCATTGAGAACAGGCTCCTCCTGTTCCTCTGCCTCGCTCATGTCAGTCTCTGGAGGTTCTGAAGGTGGGACAGACCTCCCCAATGGCCCTGGCTGGATCCCTGCCTCTGGCACTGAGTCTTCTCCAGACTCCAGGCCTGGCCCAGGTTCCTCCCCAGCCTCCTTGCTGTCCGACTCTGCTGCCAGATCCACAGGCCGCTGGTGGACCACAACACTAGCCCTCACCGCAGGGCCCTTCCCCCAGGTCTGACGGTCCGGATGCGGTCGTGACGGAAACTGGTCATGGAAAGCTGTCACCAAATCTGGAGCATGGACAGAGGTCGCATCCTCCCCAGTGAAGTCCTCCGGCCCATACCCCTTCCACTCAATGAGGTACTGGAACCAGCCCTTCATCCACCGGGAGTCCCGAATGGTGGCGACCTCGTACTCAGGTGGTTCATCTCCATCACGGGGCGCCGGCTGGGGACAGTCAGGTTGGTGGAGCGGACAGGCTGGCCGTTCGGGAACGAGGAGGGAGCGATGGAAGACGGAATGGACACGCAACGACCATGGCAAAGTCAGGCAGTAGGCGACCAGATTGATGACCGCCTCAACAGGAAATGGGCCCAGGTAGTGATGATCCAGTTTCCTGACCGGCCGGTCTGACGGAAGATGCTTGGTGGATAACCAAACGTGATCCCCCACAGCCAATGGTGGCGTGGCCCGTCGCGAGTGGTCCACGACTCATTTGTAGTCCTGTTTGGCCTTCTCAAGATACCATTTCACCAGTTGGTGCACAGCCTGCAACTCGGTCAGAAAGTCGTCCGCTGCCGGAACCGGGGAATCAAGTGGTGTGAGAGGAAAGAAACGAGGGTGATATCCCAGATTAGCTAAGAAAGGGGTCGTTTGGGTGGAGGTATGCTGAGAGTTATTAAACGCAAACTCTGCAACTGCCAAATACTCAGACCAATTGTCCTGTTGTTGGTTTACGAAGCAGCGCAGGTATTGCTCCAAGATCCCAATCACTTTCTCAGTCCCGCCATCAGTCTCTGGGTGATGTGCTGATGACAGGCAGATCTTCACATCTACGGCCGTCATCAGCCCTTTCCAAAACTGGGTGGTAAATTGGGCCCCTCTGTCCGACACGACCCTATCCGGTAGGCCGTGTAGCCGAAAGACATGTTGGATAAACATGCGGGGGGTGGTGCGAGCTGTCGGTAATCCACAACAGGGAATAAAATGTGCCATCTTCGTCAGCATGTCCACCACCACGAACACAGTCATGAAGCTGGAAGACGGAGGCAAATCCATCAAGAAGTCCATGGAAATGGCACCCCAGGGTCTCTCCAGTGTCGGCAAGGGATGAAGCAGCCCTGGGGGAGGTCCCGTGGCCGACTTGGCCTATCGGCAGCGTACACAGGACGTAACGTAAGCCTGTACATCGTGGTGGAGTCGGGGCCACCAGAAGGTCTGAGAAACTAAGTTCAAGGTCTTAAAGAGGCCGTAATGTCCTGCTGCAGGGTTATCGTGGCACTGCGACAGGATAAGACCCCGAAGCGGCCCCACCGGTACATAGAGTCTATCTTGGTACCTCAAGAGGTCTTCGGTAAACGTCCAGGGAGAATCAGGCCCTACCTCACTCTTCCGTTGCTCCACATAAACGTCCTGCCGCTGCGCCTCCCGGATCTGAGCCCGTAAGTCTACTGGTTCTTGGACTGCAACGAATGACTCAACGGGCAGAATTGTCTGGGGCGGAAGCAGGTCTTCGATTTGGGAATACTCAGGTTTCCATGAGAGCGCATCCACTCTTTGGTTGTGCCCACTAGGGATGTAGGTGATGCGGAAATTGAACCTGGCAAAAAAGAAGGACCACCGGATCTGGTGTTGATTCAGTTTCCAAGCGGTCTGCAGAAACTCCAGGTTTTTGTGGTCCGTCTGGACTTCAATCTGATGTCGGGCCCCCTCCAGGTGATGTCTCCAGGTCTCGAACGTGGTCTTAATGGCCAGTAGCTCCTTCTCCCAAATGGTATAATTGCGCTCGGAAGAGTTAAGCTTCCGCGAATAGTATGCGCAAGGGAAGAGGGTACCGCCAGATGTGTGAGCCTGGAGTAACACCGCTCCAACAGCAACATCCGATGCATCCGCTTCCACCACAAACGGACGGTGAGGGTCAGGATGTTTCAGGATAGGCTCTGTCATGAAGGCCTGCTTTAAGGCCTGGAATGCCTGCTGCTCGGGGGTGCCCCACCGGAACGGGACTTTTTTCTGCAGGAACCAAGTGAGGGGCGCAGTCAAGGACGCGAAGCCAGGAATAAATGTCCAATAGTAATTGGCGAACCCGAGGAGTCGCTGGACATCCTTCACTCGCCGGGGAGGTTGCCAACTACGCAACGCCTCGACCTTGCTCCGCTCCATCTCTATGCCCTCGGGAGAGATGCGATGTCCCAGGAAGTCAATGGTGGTCTGATAAAACTGGCACTTTTCCAGCTTCGCATACAGATGGTGTTCATGAAGCCGTTGCAGGACCAGGCGGAGGTGTTGGAGATGACTCTTCTGGGAGGTCGAGTAGATCAGAATGTCGTCCAAATAGACAACAACAAACTGATCCAAGAGATCCCGGAAAATATCATTCATGAAGTGTTGGAAGACAGCGGGAGCATTGGTCAACCCAAATGGCATGACCGTGTATTCAAAATGCCCGTATCTGCTGCCGAACTCCATCTTCCATTCATCCCCTTCTCGGACCCAAACAAGATTGTAAGCTCCACGCAGGTCCAACTTGGTGAACACGGTAGCTGCCCGGAGCCATTCTAACAGTTCGGGAATCAAGGGCAGAGGATACCGGTTACGCACCGTGATTGCATTCAATTTCTGGTAATGTTCTGCCCCAGCGACGAGCCACCAATAATACGCACACACAAACTGCAAAACACTGTTTGTTTACTAATAATAAAGGTCTCCTAATAACTTATTAGGAGTCGTTGAAAACAAAATAAAGGCAGGAGAGTCTTTTTCAAACCCCCGCTGTTAATGTACAGTCTTAACAGCTGGCCGGAGCACAAGAGATAATGAGCGCCACTCTTGTCTTCTAGCAGCCCTACGTGCCCGAGCATTGAGAAGAAGAGGCTCCTCCTCTTCTTCTTCAGCCCTGATGGGCTCCTCAGGAGGTACAGAAGGCCCTGGTTGACTCTCAGCCTCTAGCACCGAGTCCTCTCCAACCTCCTCGCTCTCTGACTCGGGTGCCAGGTGGACGGGCCGATGGTACCTCACCACAACCGCCTCATCGTCCTCGGGATCCATGATCAACTGCACGGGGCGCTGGCGGGCCACAACAGGTAATCACAGCAAAGACGCAAGTCTCCGGTCTTCTTTTTGACAAACAGGACTGGAGCGGACAGGGGTGATGACAAGGGCCGGATAAAGCCCCGAGCCAGGTTTTTGTCCACAAAGTCCCGTAACACGGCCAGTTCAGGGTCTGACATTGAATACAAACGCCCCGCTGGGAGCGGCACGTCTGGAATTAAGTCAATGGGGCAATTGTACGGCTGGTGCGGGGGAATTGGTCCACCTCTTTTTCGCTGAATAAATCCACGAAGTCCGAGAGGTCGGAAGGCAAAGACACCGCCGATGGACCCAGCACCTGGCCTGCGCAGACTTGGCGGGTATGGTCCACACATTGCAGGCTCGGAAATGAGATGAAATTCTGTGACCAAAGGATGTGTGGATCATGAGTCCGGAGCCAAGCCAACCCCAAGACCACAGGAAAATGCAAGCCGGAAGTGATGTAGAACTGGATGGCCTTCTCATGCGTACCGATGGTCAGGCGCACAGGTTGCATGGCGGCCTTAATAGGCCCAGACAGAAGCACCCGACCATCAATGGTCTCCACGAGCATGGGAGGATCCACCGGACACAAAGGGACGGCAAATTTGGTGGCAAACGCCTAGTCCATAAAGTTGGTAGTAGTGCCGGAGTCCACCAAGGTGTGAGCTGGAATCCCCTGTGGGCTATTGTAAAGGAAGACTCGTGCCGCCATAATCAAGTGACGAGGGGGTCCGGGATCCACGTCTACAGGGCGTGACCCGGGGGTGGTGCGCGCCCGACCCAGGGTCTCCCCTAGATCGGGCTCCGGGCGTTTCCCAACAGAGTGGTCTGCGGCTGTGGTGCAGGCCCAGGAGCTGACGCCCCTCGTCGCTTCTTGGGGCAAAAGGCGGCCATGTGTCCAGGTTCCCCACAATACAAGCACAAACCCCCTGAGCGTCGTCTGTTCTTTTTAGTTAATGACAGGCGGGGTCTGGCTGCGCCTATTTCCATGGGCTCCTCCCATGGATCCGGGGTCTCACGCACGACTGGTATCGCACGAGTCTCCTGGGAGGCACGGCGACTGGTCCGTCTCTGTAACCTCGCATCAATCCTGAGGCACAGACGAACCAGCTCGTTGAGAGTCGGAGGAATATCCACGCGGACCAACTCATCCTGTAACGCCTCCGACAACCCATCCTGGAACGCGTCCATAAGGGCAGCCTCATTCCAGGCCAAATGCTGGCTAAGCAAGCGGAATTCACTGATGTATTCCTGCAGGGGTTGCCGGCCTTGTTTCAAAGTCTTAAGACGCCTGGTAGCTGTCTGCGTTTTGATGGGGTCCTCGTACATGAGTTTAAGGTGTTCACAAAACCCCCTGAAGTCATCCAATAAAGGACTGTTCTGAACCAACAGGGGCATAGCCCAGTGAGCTGCAGAGCCGGAGAGCAGACTGATCATAAACCCCACTTTATCCCCGTCAGTGGAGAAGTCTTCAGCTCTCAAGCTGATAAAAAGCTGGCATTGTCCCAAAAAAAGCCAGGAACATCTCTTGTTTGCCATTAAACTTATCTGGCACAGCTACCGGGCATTTCCTCCGAGGAGGTAGAGCGACATGGGCTTGGAGCTGAGCCACCTGGCCAGCCAACAGGCCTATCTGTTGCTGAAGCTGCGCATTCTCGGCATGCAGCTGCTCCATTTTAATTGAGGTTTGTTGGTTGTTTGTGGCAGGAAGCAAACTGTTCTGACCTAGGCTTCCTGATTAAATAACACGGCACAAACGGCGTCTCACAAACCTCTTTTATTTGTAATGGCTGCTAATTATCTTCATTAGCAGTCGTCATAAGTCCAAACAAAGTAAAGCAAGTCTTTTATTTGTAATGGCTGCTAATTCTTTTCATTAGCAGTCATCATAATTCCAAACAAAGTAAAGCAAGTCCGACTAAAGTCTTTCAAGGAAAGGTAGATAAAAGTCCTAACAAAGGAAAACAAGTCCGACTAAAGTCTTTCAGGGAAAGGCAGATAACACACACGAACCTTGCTCTTCTTTGGCGAACTGCCAAAGACCAATTTGCAGGAAAAGTTGGGCAAGTTCAAACAAAGAATGAATCTGAGTTGCAATGAGGAGAACGAGAGATGAACTGAGTTGCTTCCTGCACCGAACCCTGTCATGTTCTACACTTATATAGCCTATGGGAGGGGCCAATTATCCCCAAGCCTTACTCCCGAGTAGTCCTTCTCCTCTGTACCTGTTCTTGCCTTCTGGCAGCTCTGCGCCAACGCGCATTGAGAACAGGCTCCTCCTGTTCCTCTGCCTCGCTCATGTCAGTCTCTGGAGGTTCTGAAGGTGGGACAGACCTCCCCAATGGCCCTGGCTGGATCCCTGCCTCTGGCACTGATTCTTCTCCAGACTCCAGACCTGGCCCAGGTTCCTCCCCAGCCTCCTCGCTGTCCGACTCTGCTGCCAGCTCCGCAGGCCGCTGGTGGACCACAACAGGAACTCCTTGATGTACTCACTTACAGGTCTACCCCTCTGTCGAGCCTTCAGCAACCCCCCCTCTGCTTGCTGCAACCTAGTGCTATCCTCGAATCTTTCTTGGAGGCCGGCCAAAAACAACCCAAGATCCCCTAATTCTGCGGCATGGTCGGCATACAAATTCGCCACCCAGTCAGCTGCTTCCCCATCCATCGCCGACGCCACCGCCATGACCATGTCCCATTGCGATGTATATAAGTGGCCATACCGATCCATGTGATTCAGTACTTGCCCTAGGAACAGGGCCACTTTTCCAGGGCTGCCGTCGAACGTAGTCCGTATTGCCGGCAGGTCCCAGTGCCCCAGTCCCGCAGGGCTCTGGTTGGCCACTAGCCCTGCCTGGGCGACTGGTGTCTGGGCCCCAAAGCATTGGGGCCCGTCACCTTCCCTGTGCACCCCATAGGGGGCCTGGGTGGTTCGTGTCACCTCTGGAGTTGATCGTTGGACCACCCCTCCAGGCCTCCGTTGTACATCAAACTGCCGGCCTGTGCCCTGCAACAGTATCCGACTGGCCCTCCCCCCCTGGCTGGGGCACATGGGACGGGTGACCCGGTCCCGCAGTGCCTCGCTAGCCACCGCCACTGCCCTGTTCCCCAAAGCCCGCTGCCCCAAACATCTCTTGCAGTACTTCGATCGTCTGGCTGCCCACTGCAGTGGAGTAGCTCCAGTCATCATCGTCCGATATCCTCCGTTACCTCCACTGAGTGAAATGAGCCCCAGAAGGGGTGAGCAGCAGACCCGGGGTTGGGTGCCCATAGTCCACTGGCCTTGAGTGGCCCAACTACCAATCCCCCACATCGCTCTGTTTAGGCCCTGTAGGCTCCTGGTCTTCCACAGGCCTCTTCACCCTTAGCCTTTCCTTCGGCGTAGCGTCCATGGGTGCCTCCTCCACTGGACCCGGTAAAGCCTCCAGTACCGTTACCTCCGTTGGTGCTACGGATTCCTCTAGGTCCGCAGCCTCCAAACCCGGCACAGTACCTTCAGCCATGCTTGAGCCCTAACCAACTGTCAGGTTCCAAAAAGACAACAAGAAACAAAAAAACCCAAACACAAACCTGGTTTGTAATTCTCTCCCTTTACTTCCTCCTGGCACGAACTGACAATCAAATTGACAGTCAAATTGAAGTTCAAAATGAAGTTCTGGTTAGGGCTGCCTGCCCCGTGCTCCCCAACACCTTTTAAGCACTTCACACCGCCCACCCACTCACGCGCGCAGCTCCACCCCATGTGACCCGGAAGTATGGTTACAGCTGCAGTGTGGTTACAGTTTAACTGGGGCTTCAGCCTCCCAGCTGAGGCTGGTTACAGCAGTCCCGGTTTCCTTGTCAGCCGAGGGTTAACTCCAGTTTCAGGCAGCAGTCTCAGATTTCTTTGCTGCCGCCCTGTGCTTTGATCCCATGACGTCTATATTATCACTGCCTTGTAGCCGGCCGGGGAGGTGAGTGTTAGCTCAGCACGCGGCTGCTGTTGAGAGCCGTTGCGTTCCTTTCCCGAATGGCAGCTCCGGGCCGTCTGGCATGCCGGAGCTAACACCTTATTCATTTGAGATGGTAGGAGTACCTAGATAGATCATTCAACAACAATCATCACAGTGTGTAAATAAGTGGGATGGAAGAAGATCCAAGAAGGACCTCAAGTAGCATTCTCATACAATTATGCTTTCTGTGGCAACCATTTTATGAATGGGAAAGCCCACCCAACAGCCATTTTGGGAGAGAACCCATATCAGGTACTGAAATTTTCAAATGCCCCATCCCATTCCAGACCTGGAATGCTAAACTGGTAGATAGACTACACATATTCCTTTAACTTCCAGCTCTCTTCTTTTCTTTTCAGCTCTCTCCCTGGACAGGCCCCAGAATTATGACTGGTTCTTCCATGAAACAGATGGTTATGTCTACCCAACTCCATCACAAATCCAACTTAAACCAATGCAGGTCCTCTTGGTCCCAGATTTCAAGCTCCTGGGCTTGAAACATCACCAGAGAAACCTGCTAAACCTGAGACAGGATCAGACACCAAGGAGGTGCCATGAAGCCCTGTGAAACTGGAATGCCTGTCTCCAGCCAACCTTGGAAATCTCATCTGATGTCCAGCTCCTCTCTAGCAGCTCCCCTTTCCTCCAGTACAACTCCTTCCATTATTTTATTCAATGTGTATCTCAATCTGGAATAATCTAGCTAAGTGTGTTTGGAAGGAAGAATGATGAATTTGCTGATCCATGTATGGCTGGGCTCCCAACAGTGATGAAAACAGTCCACCTTCCTAAATTAGGCTATTAGAATATATGTGTAGCTATATAGCATACTTGTATACAGATAGTCCTTGACTTACAAACACAATTGGGACCAGAATTTCCATTGCTAAGTAAGGCAGTTGTTAAGTGAGTCACGTTGGATTTTACAACCTTTTTTGCCATGGTTGTTAATTGAATCACTATGGTTGTTAAGTGAATCACTCAGTTGTTAAATGAATACAGCCTCCCCCATTGACTTTGCTTGTTGGAAGCTAGCTGGGAAGGTCACAAAAGGCGATCACATCATGCCAGGATGACGCAATCTTCATAAATACATGCCGATTGCAAGCATCTGAATGTTGATCATGCGACTGTGGGGATGCTGCAATGGTCATAAGTGTGAGGACTGGTCGTAAGACACCTTTTTCAGTGCTGTGATAACTTCAAACGTTGAAGTCGCTAAATGAATGATTGTAAGTCGAGGAGTACCTGTATCTCTTTCCATCCCATATTTCCTGTCAATCTGCCCCATTCCCCCCTCCTCTTCCCTCTAGATCAGGGGTGTCAAACTCACGGCCCGCGGTCCGGATGCATCACGTGCTGGCCACGCTCACCCCGGTTTAGTGAAGGGGGAAAAAGTCCTGATATGTCACGTGACGACGACGTGACGACGTGAGTTTGACACCCCTGCTCTAGATGGATCTAACCCACTTTGGCACTGTACTGGAAGCAACATGCTGGAGGTGTTCCTGGCCACTGTCTGATCAATTCCATTGCTAAGCTCCCAACAGATAGACAAACCTTAGACCAAATTCTCTTCCCATGCACAAAAATAATTCCTGCGTCGCTAGAGGTAACCACAAGAAGATGCAGATCTCGATCCAAAGGGGCATTTGCAGTATCACCTATCCTGCTATTTTACAACTGGCAATATCACCAACTATTCTCCTTCATAGGGTTCTGCCACATGACAGCCTTAAACTCCTGGTCTCTCTTGATGAAACGATTTGAAAATGAAACCAGTTTAAGAATTTACTCTCTGGATTTCAATGTGCGCTTCAGCTTTGGCAACAAGTGTGCTGTCTGGATAGTGATCATGATGATGTCTGACTGATAGATCCCGTTGCTTCACTCCCGTCCCTTCTGGGAAAGCACATGACAATTACTTTGCTTTTTATGGGAACATATCAGGGGTGGGTTCTTCCCGGTTCGGACCGGTTCGCCCGACCCGGTAGCAGCCCGCTGGTGACGTCACAATGACGTCACCGAACCGGATCGGTCGGTGCCGGTCCGTGGGCGCCGCCATCTTTTTTAAAAAAAATTTAAATTTTTTTTATTTTTTTTTTAATCCCCCCCCCCTTCTGAGCATGTGCAGAAACCGAGTTCTGGCACTGTGCATGCAGTCGCCATCTTTTTTCGGCTTTGTTTTTGTTTTTTTGGATTTTTTTTTGTTACTGCGCATGCGCGCGCACCCACGAGGCGCGCCCAGGAGGCGTGGGAGGGAGCGAAGAGGCAGCGAGGTAAATTGGAACCCACCCCTGCCCTTGATCATCTTTGTTGCTCTTTTTTGTACTCTTTCTTGGGTCTTTACATCTTTTTTTATATTATGGCGACCAGAAAATATCCCTTTCCCTTAGCTCTCTGATCTCTTTATATGTTCACATTTCAAAACATGGTTAGATGTTGCATTGGGTGTGTGGTGTGAAGATAAACATTGCCCCGAATCATTTGGGCTGGAAACACCCCCCACCACCACCACCCCTCCCTTTATCCACTAGAGTTGTCCTTCTGCTTTCCCTGGCGAAGGAAAAAAAAAAAGCAACAGGAGGAATCAGGGAAGCAACCGGGGAAAGCAGAAGGATAACTCCCGTGGATAAAGGGATGGGTGTGTGTGTGTGTGTGCTTTCCAGCCCAAATGATTCGGGGCAACATTTATTCTCATCAGAGCCAGGATGGGCAGGCAGGCAGGCAGCGGCACAAAGTTTATTTATTTAGCTATGCTGGCTGGAGAATTCTGGGGGTTGAAGTCCACAAGTCTTAAAGTTGCCATGGTTGGAGACCCCTGTTCTAGAGGTTTCTCTGTGATAGTTTGTGCTAAGAGTAGCTCCCTACATATGCGTGTGTGCCTGTGTGGGTACTAGGTTGTATTCCTCTTCGCTTCCAAGACGGCCCGTTTCCTCCCCAAGAAGGTGAGGGGACAATGGGTGGGAGGGACTTGCCAGCCAATTTGTTCACCGCAGAGCCCGTCGCCAGGGTAACAAGCAGCTACCGAGGCCGCGGTGGGGCAAAAAGGACTCCGAATGTGAACGCCTTTAGGCGAGGACGAGCGCTGCTGTGCCCGCTGTCCAGGGTCCTCCCCCCCCCCGCTTAGTCCAACCCCGGGGTCATTTTTGCCGGCTCTACCCGTGAGTCAAGAGCTTTTAAAAATGTCAATTTTTTCCCTGTGGTTTTGACTGCTGGCAAAATCTACTTTGAATATTTGCTGCCGTTCTTCTGAGTCCTAATGTTGGGGGGGGAATGGCCCGGGCCCCGTTCAATCACGCAAAAGAAGCGCGGAAGTTCCAGCCAGGGGTAAAATGCTCCCGTTTCGCTCATGCCTGTAGGTCGCCGTAGAGCCAGTCACCAAGGTAGCGCGAGGCTCCACCCACCCACCCGGACGCTGCCATTTGGGGGGGGTTACCCTCTGCGCATGCGCAAAGCGTTCTGTGCATGCGCAGAGGGTAAAAGAACCCAAATGGCGGCGTCCGGGGGAGTGGGCGGAGCTTCGCGCTACCTTGGGGACCAGCTCTACCAGCCCATCCGGCCCACGAGCGAAGCGGCGGCTTGAAGGAGACCGCTTGGCAGCAGCAGGTTGCGCGAAGGAGGGGCGGCGGGGGACCCCCTGCCCTCCCCTCGTCTGCCCTCCGCGCACGAAGACGAACTGCCGCCTGCCCTGAACTCCTCACCGCTCCCGCACTAACGCCCCGGCCCCACTCAACCGCGCTTGTTTGCTGGCCGAAGCCAGGAAGGCGACAGGGGCGGCTGTAGCAGCAACGGCGCTCCAGGATGGCACATGACAGGGGACGTGCCGCTGCCGGGCCAGGCCGCCCTCCCTCCCAGTCCCAGAGCACTTTCTTCCTTCTCCCGCCACTGAGAAGGGAGAAAGAGAAAGAAAGAAAGAAAGAAAGAAAGAAAGAAAGAAAGAAAGAAAGAAAGAAAGAAAGAAAGAAGAA
>QLTV01004127.1:8878-28616 GCA_003457575.1 Thermophis baileyi
GAGAGCATCAGCATGCCCCAGAGTCTGTCCGGGCCAGTGGATTAGCCGGTAGCTATAAGCGGCCAGGAAAATGACCCACCTAGTCATCCTGGGCGACAGAGAGGCAGGCGTGGGGCGATCGCCTGCGAGGAGTCCCACACTGACTTGTGGTCAGTGATCAAGTCAAATTGTCACCCATACAAATAATCGTGAAAGCACTTGACTCCGGCCACCACAGCCAGCGCTTCTCTGTCCAGCTGACTGTAATTGCGGTGGACAGAGTCCTTGAATAGAAGGCGATGGGCACCTCGGTGCCGTTGGGTAGGCGATGGCTGAGGACAGCCCCAACGCCAAAGGGTGACGCGTCACAGGTCAGCACAAGTGGCAAGGTTTGGTTATACTGGATCAGGAGGTTGTCCGCAGAGAGTAGGTGTTTGACAGCTGCGAAAGCGGCAGCCTCAGTCCTTCCCCAGGTCCATTTCGCCTTTTTCCCAAGCAGCTTATGGACTGGCTCGGCCACCATAGCCTTCTGTTTGAGGAAAATAATATAGAAGTTAAGGAGCCCAAGGAACGCTTGTAGCTCAGACTGGTTCCGAGGGGTAGGGGCATCCTGAATTGCTTTAATTTTTGAGTCTGTAGGGTGGATCCCAGAGCCGTCAATCATGTACCCTGGGAACTCTACCCTGTCCACTCCAATTTGGCATTTCCCTTTTTTGAGTCGCAGACCCTTGTCATGAATCCGGGTCAGGACTATTCTTAATCGTTGGAATAATTGTTTCCTATCCTTGGCCGAAATAAGAATGTCGTCGAAATATGGTACGACCCCCGGAATTCCTTCTAACAGCCGTTCCATAAGGCTTTGGAACAGTCCGGGGGCTACACTAACGCCGAATAGAAGCCTTTTGCATTTGAACGCACCCCGGTGCGTTACGATGGTTTGCACCTCTGCAGTAGCGCCATCTACCGGCAATTGCTTGTAGGCTTGTGCCAGATCAAGTTTTGTAAATACTTTTCCTGGTCCCAGGGAGTGTAGCAGATGCTGGACCACAGGAACTGGATAGGCGCTCTGCTGCAGTGCCTTATTAAGAGTGCACTTATAATCAGCGCAGAGACGAATTGACCCGTCTGACTTGACCGGGGTCACAATAGGGGTTTCCCAGCGTGCATGATCTACGGGCTCTAGGATTCCCTTGGCAATTAGCTTGTCCAATTCCTTGTCCATTTTTGGTCGGAGGGCGAGAGGCGGCCTCCGGGGCTTGAGCCGAATTGGGGCTACGTTTGGGTCCAACTTAAACGAAATAGGGGTCCCCTTATACGTACCCAGGCTGTCACTAAAAACGTCCTCGAACTCCTTTAGTAGATCTTCCGTGTCGGTATCAGTGATGGAGTTGATTCCGGTCACCCCCATGCCAGGGCCTCGAACCACTCCAAGCCGAGTAGGCTTGGAAGGGAGCCGCTGACAACAGTCAGGGTGAGAGGGCCGTTGAAAGCCTTGAATTGCACCCGGAAGGTACCGCAGCCGATGACTGGAATGCGGTTGCCCTGGTAGTCGGTCAGTCTCAGCTCCTGGTGCCTCAGTTGTTGTCTCCGGATTCCCAGAATCGCCCGTTGAAGTGTGGCCCAGGAAACGATGGTGAGAGACAACCCAGTGTCAATCTCCATTGGGCACAATGAGCTACGGGATGGTGACCCGTAGCTTCTTCCGGCGCGGTATGGATGCCTGCCAGATAGTCGTTTGACAGGCATCGGCGGCATCGGCCCAGTCGGTCCTCTGTCGTGGTGGCTGAGGTTGCTTTGGGTAGCTGGGCTTGCTAGGTGCTCGCCGCGACGTCTGCGGAGAGGGCAGCTTGGCACGGCAGACTCTGGCCAAGTGACCGCGACGGTCACATCGTTGACAGATGGCCTCGCGGTATCGGCAATAGGTGCGGAGATGGTGCCCTCCGCAGCTGGCACAAGGTGGACAGCGGTCGTCAGGTGCGTTTGCCACTTCCCGCCGTTTGAATCGGAGGTGGCAAACTTCCTCATCGCTGTCAGGCGAGTAGTCTTGCGCCGAAGTCTCGCAATGCACGCTGACATTCTTTCGCACGTTTCTTGGGCTGCTTGGTTGTTGAAGCGCCTCACTCGACCTGGTGGATGCTTCGGTCGCCCGGGCCTCGTCTAGGGCGATCTGGAGCGTGAGAGTTGTCCGCGAAAGCAGCCTCCGCTGTAGAGTAATGTTCCAAATTCCGCAGATCACTCGGTCGAGCACCAGCTCGTCCAGATCTTGGAACTCGCAGTGGGCAGCTGCTTTCCGGAGCGCGGCGACATATTTGTTGATGGTCTCTCCCTCCTTTTGGTTCCTTAAATTAAATTCGTGCCGCTGCACATATTTGGAGGGTTTAGGCGCGTAATACGTTTTCAACATGCTCTGAAGAGCAGACCAGGTGACCGTCTGGACTGGCGTTGGTTCAGCTAGCGCCTGGGCAGTGTCGAAGACATCTGTCCCACAGTAGCTCAGGAATAGAGCTCTCTTGCGGCTGTCCGACAGCCCGAGGAGGTCGTTTGCCTCCATGAAACATTCGAAGCGAGTCATGTAGGTGTCACAGTGCTCCCGTGCCAGGTTGAAATGACTCGGCGGGGCGTGCGTCGTCATGTCGGCTGAGTTGGCGCTTTAGAAAGGCCATTTGTCGAAGACTTGATGCCCTTGGCTGGACTTTAATAAAGCCTTTGAGTAGAAGATCAGCCCATACAGAGATGGGGGCACTGGGAAGAGTTAGAGGAGTTTGACTGTCCCATCCTTTAATAACGGATGAGAAGATGGGATTCTGAGGGACCCTGCAGAACACTGGAAGTTTTTATGAATATATTGGATAACCATTTGTCTGAAGTGGTGTAGGGTTTCCGGCCTAAGCAGAGGGTTGGACTAGGAAACCTCCAATGTCCCTTCCAACTGTGTTATTCTGAATTCAATTCGTGCCTTCAGCAGTGATGGTGCAGTGGTTAATATGCAGTATTGCAGGCTAATTCTGCTGACTGCCAGCACTTCGATCCTGACTGGCTCAAGGTTGGCTCAGCCTTCCATCCTTCCGTGGTGGGTAAAATGAGTACCCAGATTGTTGGGGGCAATCTGTAAACCATTTGGAGAGGGCTGTAAAGCACTATGAAGCCTATTGCTATTGCTATTGCTATTGCTATTGCTATTGCTATTGCTATTCCGTCCCATCCCATCCCTATTCCTATTCCTATTCCTATTCCTATTCCCATTCCATTCTCTCCTATTTCAATTCCATTCCATCCTAGTCCCACTCCCATTCCCACTCCCACTCCATCCTATTGCTATTGCTATTCCATCCCTTCCTATTCCTATTCCTTTTTTTAAATAGTTTTTATTTGAGTATTTACATTTTAAAAAGCGACATAAAAAGACATATATAAAAAATAGACAAGACATAACAACACAAAACAGAATATACTACATAACCTCTAAGGTTATACTACAGTGTTTCATATCGACGTTTATCTTATGCTTATATGATCCTATTCATTTACATGATTAATTGCTATTCCTTAATACAGTTATAATATTTTAAGCTACCGCCCTGGAGCTGCCAAGCGGGAAAAGGATGGGCAGGCAAGCGGTGGTGGCGGGGAGGGGGGAGAGAAGGCGGGGTGGATGTTGCGGCACCTGTTCCCTAGCTCGCCAGCCCTGCTTCTCCATGGGCCGCCAAGCTCTCCTTGCGAGTGAAGGGCTGTGCCTTTTGCCGGCCAAGGAAAGAGAGGCTGTGCCTGCTGCGTAATTAAGCATTGCTTCCAAGAGTTGCGCTTAGTGCCAGGGTGGTGCTCTCCACTGAGGGCTGCCTGCTTGCCCTCCCCCCCCTCCTTGGACCCCGCATCCAGCCCATGACCGGGGGATCCGCTGCTTCTGGGCTAGTCCGGCCGGTGTGGGATAGTGTCGCACTGGGGCGCAGCATGCACTTGGGCCTCCCACCCCTCTCTGCTTCTGCTCTGCTTCACCCAGGATGAATGGAAAGCGCGCAGGTACCTGGCACTAAGCGCGACTCTTGGAAGCGATGCATAATTACGCGGCAGGCGCAGCCTCTCCCGTTGGGACCCTTTGGTTCTCTCCCCCCCCCCCAGTGGAGCGATGGTGGACTGAAGTCCCTGGCAAATCTTCGAGTTATTTCCCTGGCTGGCAAAAGGCACATCCCATTTTTGGCCTCCCCCTCCCCCCAGAAGCACTCTGCCAGCCAAAAACGGCACATGGATGCTTCCCGGGGCCTCCGCCTGCCCCTTTTTTGGCCTCCCCCACCCCCCAGAAACACTCTGCTGGCCAAAACAGGGCGCACGGATGGCCAAAAATGGTGTGCGGATGCTTCCCGGGGCCTCTGCCCGCCCCTTTTTTTGCCTCCCCCGGCCCCCAGAAGCACTTTGCTGGCCAAAAACGTTGGCCTTACCTTCCAGTTCTAGCCACGCAAAGGTAAGTCCTGCACTCTGCCGAAGGGAGGGGGCCGGCAGGTGGGCGGGGCGATGTGGGTGGGGCACCCTCATGGTCCTGCGTGGTCTGGGTTAATGGCTTCGGCAGGCCGTATCTGTCCCGCGGGCCGTAGTTTGAGGATGCCTGGCATAGAAGGTAAACTTATCAAATTTGCAGACAACACCAAACTAGGAGGATAGCTAACACTTTAGAAGATAGGCTCCTTGTGCTGAAATGGACAAATTAACGATTGAACTGAAAGGACAAATGAATTCGGAATATTACGCAATATGGAAGAGATGGTACAATTGGATTGAACATAGAAAACAGGAAAAAAGAGATAAAACACAAGTAGAAGTAGAATGGATATTGGAAATGTATGGAATATATTTGGATTGGAATGAAAAGATCTGTAAATAATATATATGTAATACTACTTGTATTTGAATACAATAACATGTAAATAACAGATATGTAAATAATTGGTAAATGAGCACAGTACTGTATAAATTGTGGAATTTTTTTTTTTAATGACTACAATAAAATTTAATTTAAAAAAAAAAGAAGATAGGCTCAAAAGTCAAAAGGATCTAGACAAACTTGAACACTAGTGCCCCTTCAATAAAATGCAATTAAGTGGTGAGAAAAGTAAGGTTTTACACTTAGGCAAGAAAAACCAAATGCACAAGTATAGAATAAGTGGCACATGAATTGACAACGGTAACTGTGAGAAGGATTTAGGGTTTCTAGGGGACCACCACTTAAATATGAACCAGCAGTGTATGAGCAACAGTGTGTTGAAGCTGCCAAAAAAGCCAACACAATCCTAGGCTGTATGAACAGGAATAGTATCAAGATGATATGAAATAATAGTACTGCTATACAGTGGTGGGTTGCTCCCGGTTCGCACTTGGTCGGGAGAACCGTTAGCGGTAATTTGGCCTTGGTCGCCAAACCAGTAGCGACGGCTGGCTGGCCACGCCCCTGAACCGGTTGCCAGCCCCGCTCGCTTGCCCCGCCTCCCCGCACGCTGCTCGCTTGCCCTGCCCGCCTGCACACCGCTCGCTTGTGCTGCCCGCCCGCCATGATGCTCGCATGGCGCATGCTCGATGCTCACTCGCCCACTCGAAGCTCACCCCACCCATCTGACCCCTATATATACACCTCTTCACCACGCAGCCCACTACTCGCCTCGTGACTCAGTGGTGACCTCTCCTGCTCGGCTGAATTCGCCTGCGCTCCAATGGAGCTGCCTCCTCCCGCCTACAGGTAAGCACTAGCCGGTCCGATCCCCGGCCTCCCGTAGCCAGCCGGAGCTCTCTTGGAGCCTTGCTGGCTGGCAGGCCGATCCCCAGCCTCCCTTAGCCAGCCGGAGCTCTCTTGGAGCCTTGCTGGCTGGTAGGCCCGATCCCCGGCCTCCCTTAGCCAGTCGGAGCTCTCTTGGAGCCATGCTGGCTGGCAGGCCCGATCCCCGGCCTCCCGTAGGCTTCGCAACCACCTCGGCTCCATCCCAGGTGGGCCTAACATTTCCACCCTCCCTCCAGCCTCCAGCCTGCCTTACCTGCCTGCCTTGTACAGCCTCCAGCCTTCAGGAGCTGAATCCCGAGTGGCTACCAGGCAGACCTGCCTGGCTTGAAGTGAAAGTCATCCCATGGCTGCATCCATCTCATCGGTGAGCAACTGAATCTGCCTGCCTGCCTTGTACCTTCAATTGGGTAAGTGGTTGGGTTTTTTTTTCTTTATGCTTTAAAAAAATTATTTTTAGGAAATGTTATTGTTTTTAGGAAATGTATTTTTTCTGGAAATGTTATTGTTTTTAGGAAATGTATTTTTTTTGGAAATGTCATTGTTTTTAGGAAATGGTTTTTTTTGGAAATGTCATTGTTTTTAGGAAATGTATTTTTTTGGAAATGTTATTGTTTTTAGGAAATGTATTTTTTTGGGAAAATGTCATTGTTTTTTGGAGATGTTATTGTTTTTAGGAAATGTATTTTTTTGGAAATGTTATTGATTGATGGGTTTTGATGTGTTTCTGATTGCCCTGGGTGTCGTTTTCCTGTTTACCTGGGTTAATTTTGGTCCCAGGTCTTTTGTCTTTCCTATCCTGGGGGTTAATTCTGCCATGAAAGAGGAAATGGGGAGTTCCAGGAGAGTTATTTTTAGCCTGATTCCCCTTATCTTAATGGCTGTACTTAAGTGTTCCTTTCAGCTGGTGCTTTTGCCTGGGGGTTTCTTAAAGGGGGAAGGGCTGTCTTGAGTTTCTTGGCACTGTTTTCTGAGGTTTCTGGTGCTGTGAGGTTTCTGGCACTGTCCTTTTAGGGTGTACAATACTTCCCACAATGCCTTGATGATGGTTTTTATTTCAGTGGCTTTGTCTTTCCTGTCCTTAGGGTTAGGGAAAAAACTGGTTTTATCTGCAGTCTTTTGGGGGACAACTGTTGTTATTCTTTTGGTGTTTTCCTGGCACTGTCCCAGTTTGGGGGGGGCGGGGGTGTATGGTTTCGCAGTTATCTACACATTAATCATAATCAAATACTAATACTATGTGCTTATCCATTTTAATGAACTTTCCTTATATAATTGGTGTTTTCTTTTATACTTTTAGATTTCTAACTTCTGTTTCTGTTAGCCATTGATAAAACAAACCCCATGTTAAAAAGTATTTGAAGCCTTCTCCTTGATTTAAATTGTTACTTTATTCATTTCTGCACATTCTAATATTGTTTTCATTCAATTTCATATCTTTGTGTTTCCACTGTTGTGCGAACAGCTGTTAACATGTGTAAAATTAAATATGTATTGTATTCCCTTTAAAATACCCAACAAAATATTTCTGGTTTTAAATCCATATCTTGCTTTACCATTGCTTCTAACCATGATGACACCACTAACTCAGTGGTGAAATCTACTTACCTTCCCTACTGGTTCGGAAGTGTGTGCTTGGCGCGCATGCGCTCGCTCCACTTGTGCACGCGCCAACGTTGGGTCTGATTTTTGACCCTCTGTGCATGCACAGAAGGCTTTGCGCATGCGCAGTGGGTTAAAAACCAGGAAGTTATGACATCGGGACGGGTGGGCGGAGCCTCGTGCTGCCGCCGCTACCGGTTCGCCGAACCACCCGCTGCCGCTACCGGCTCGCCCGAACCCGGGCGAACCGGTAGCATTTCACCACTGCACTAACTCTTGAATAGCTACTTGACTTGTACTGACCTAAATACTCAACCTACTTCATATATTCCTGTTTTTTGAACTGGGGAATAAATTTCATGAAAAAGAATTCAGTATTGCTCTGTGAATGTACCCTTTCTTCTTGATCTAACTTCTTGGCTGAAACACTTTATCTTTCTTGTTTGTTGGACCCTGAACACATCCTGAAAAGACTGTACATTGTTGGGTGAAAACAGAGATCCCTTCTGTTACCTTTAGTCCTCAGCTTACAACCACAATCAAGTCCAAAGCACAATATTGTTTCTTTTCTTTTGCAGTAGTAACTTTAACAGGGTGAAAAAGCAACATAGTATGACCTCTTTCTTCACCAAGAGACCAAGACTGGAACAATCAGATACAACAGAATTGGATCCAAAACCATCAGAAGCATCTGCACCACAAGCACCACTGCCACCACTTGAACGTAGAGAAAGCAGCAAGTCAATCTCCTCAACTGAAAGTCTTCCTGATCTTCCAGACTGCTGGTCATTTCAGCAATACAGTCACTTTCAAGAAAAGTATGATGGTCTGGAAGTTGCACACAAAAGGTTAGGTTGTAAGTACTGCGCAAAACATGAGTTCTGATTTGAGAAAGGCGTTCATGTTTCCAGAGAATGGAAACACTTCAAGATTGAGGCGGCAGGGACAAGTAAAGAGGTACAGCAAGCATCTCTTAGGAAAAAAATGAAAAAACATTTTACATCAAAATCTCACACCATTTGCAGAGACAACCTAAAACAACAGGAGCTGGATGCGATCACAAAATCAGTAGATAGGTCAACTGACATACATTTATCTACTACTCGTACAGTTTTTCTTACAGTTTACAGTCTGGCACAAAGATGTAAACCATTTTCAGATATAGAAGGAGAGGTAGAATTACTAACTACAGTTGGAGTAGATCTGCAAGTAGGATTGCATTCACGGAGAAATGCAGTGAAAATAGATGCTTTCATTGCAAACGAAATTAAAACCGAAATGTTTAGTAACATTATTGGGCAGAATCTAAAAATATGTTTGATAATTGACGAAGCCTCAACGCTATCATGCAAACCAGTTGTGATAGTTTTTGTAAAAGTTGAGGATTCAGATAACCCAACAACAGTTTTTGTTGAGCTTGTGGAATTGGAAAAACAAGATGCAGAGACAATATGTTCTTTAGTGATGGGAAGTTTACATAAAGTTGGGTTTACTACGGAATATCTACAAAAACACTTAATAGCATTTTGCTCTGATGGTGCCAGCGTTATGCTTGGGAGAAAATCTGGAGTGAGCACTAGAATAGCAAAAGAGTTCCCCAACATCGTAATATGGCACTGCTTGAACCATTGCCTCCAACTTGTGCTAGATGACTCCATAAAGGACATCAAGCAACTAAATCATTTTAAAATATTTATTGACAAGATATACATTATTTTCCATAAATCCAATAAAGATATTGTCAGAACAATTGCTGTAAGTTCTGCAGAAGTGGAAAGGGGTTTTTCGAAAGTGAACTTCATATGTTCAGAGAGCAGAAGTTGCCTAACCATTTCTAATTTAACCAACCTCATGACTATCAGTGTTACTGGCCTACCTCTTACAAAATGGGACCCTATTCCTGCAGTGAAAAAATGGTTAAGAACACACCATCACACAGCCGGTGATCTGAGAGTCAAGATCAAGAAAAGTGGAAGTGAGGAGAGTGCCAATGAAAAATTGATGTGGATACATCTTAAAGTTAAAGACAACTAACACTTTTATGTAAGTATTTGTGTACCTCTTATTGTTTTGTGTATTTCTTTATTCTGATATTAAATGCTTAAATTGGTATATCTTGGTATATCTTCTTTTTGTAGGTCATTATCATTGGTGCAAAGAAGTGACGTCGAAGACAAATAACACTTTTATTGCTCTTATGTAAGTATTTGTGTACCTCTTTTATTGTTTTGTGTACTTTTAACTATTAAATGCATGAAATAATTAGTATATCTTCATTTTGTAGGTCATTAGGGCAAAGAAGTGATGTCGACTTGACCACGCCCACCAACCCAGTCACATGACCACCAAGCCATGCCTACCAAGCCACGCCCACAGAACTGGTAGGGAAAATTTTCGAATTTCACCACTGCTCTCAATGCCTCCCTGCCCAAGAAAAGCTTTGTGGTTTCCAGAGGCAGCACTTTCTCCATCATCCTCTCCTTCCTGTCCAGGAATCATCCGTGGAGATTGAGAAAAATCTCTCTGGAGGATTTGAACTCACTTCCCTCAAGAACAGCTGGTCTGAAGGCTCTGGAGATTTAAGGAGGCCTCAAAAGGGTCCAAATCCTGTCAGAAACAGATGGGCTGTCAGAAGAGAAGGACCAGGAAGATCTCTGGGAAACACAACTTGCATCTTGTGGTTGTTGCAAACACCGGCCTGAAGGGGAGGAAGATGGGACACAGGCAGGGAAGCCACAATCAGGAAAATTGAGATTTTTATTTATTTCAGTATCTAAGGAGATTCTCAGTCATCCAGGTCATGGTTGTCTCAAAGGTGCTTTTTCAAGAGACAACTGGACTTTCTGGTTTTTCTTTAAAGATGTTTCATTTCTCATCTAAGAAGCTTCTTCAGTTCTAACTGGATGGTGGGAAATGAAAGTTATTTCAATATATACAGCAGCCCTTCTGAAATTCTTAGGTCTGGGTGCCTAAGAATAATTGGAAACACCGAGTGGCAGCTCCTAACAATAAGAATAATCTTCAATTATTATGAATTGATCTTTTTGAAGATCAACATGGAGAAAAAGTTGAAACTGGTGGATGTTTCAGAAATTTCAGAGCCCTCAAAACAAGGCTCCTTGGTGGAGAAATGAAGGGAGAGTAAATGGTGACACGCCTGTGTCAGGAGAAAAGCTAAAAGTTCCAAATGAAGGAAGGAAAAAAGTGAAAATTGGATATAAAGCCCAAATATCATGAGAGTAAAGAAAAAAGTTTGTTTTACTTAGGAACTGAATAAGGAATAATGTCAGGGAGTATGAGTAGGAAATTTAAGACCCTTTGTTCTGACCTAGGCTTGCTTCATTAAATAACACGGCACAAACGGCGTCTCACAAACTTCTTTTTATTTGTAACGGCTGTTAATTATTTTCATTAGCAGTCATCATAAGTCTAAATATTTTCATTCACAGCCATAATAAGTCCTAAACAATGTTAATTAGTCTGACAGAAGTCTGCCACAGTCTTTCGGAAGAAGGCTGATAAGCACCCACCATTATCTCTCTTGACACACTGCCAAAGACCTAATTGGCAAGTAGCTTTGCAAGGCCAAACAGAACACAGAGTCAGAATGGAGCTGCTGAGTTACACCGACCAGAATTGAACCAAGTTGCTTCCTGCAAAGCTCACATACGTTTGCTCCTCTTTTATGTCCTATGGGAGGGGCCAATCATCTCCAAGCTTACTCCCGAGTAGCCCTTTTCTTCCTTAACTGTTCTTGTCTTCTGGCAGCTCTGTGCATGCGCGCATTGGGAACAGGCTCCCCCTGTTCCTCTGCCTCACTGATGTCAGCCTCTGGAGACTCTGGAGTCAGCACATACCTCCCAGATGGCCCGGGCTGTATCCCTGCCTCTGGCACCGAGTCTTCTCCAAACTCCAGGCCTGGCCCAGGTTCCTCCCCAGCCTCCTCGCTGTCCGACTCTGCTGCCAGCTCCGCAGGCCGCTGGTGGACCATAACACCCTTGGAGAAATTAAGGCAACTGGGGATACCTTTAGATCAGGGGTGTCAAAACTGGTGGCCCGTGGGCTGGATGTGTCACACGCAGGCCACAACCACCCCAGCTCCACGAAGGCAAAAAAGGTTGTGATGCATCAGGTGACATCAATGTGACGCGGCGAGTTTGACACCCATGCTTTAGATCATTAATAAACAAAAACAGGATGCACAAATTTTGTTATTGTTAAAAAGATAAACTGCTCTTAAGAGATTTGTCTGCATTAGGGGTATGCAAGAGAAAAAGAAGTTTAGCTACAATTACCAAAACACAGGATTTAGATGAAGGAAAATTAGTGGTTAAAAATCAATTTTAAAAGAATGGAGTTAACTTTTTTGTGTTTTCAACCCACTTATTATTCTTCAGTTTAACCCAGAATCAGCCATCAGCAGTTTTTGAATTAAGTTTCAAACCAGCATGAAACTTTGAAAACCTGAGATTTCCCCCCTCTCCAAAATCCTTCCAAACATTTTTGTTAAATAATTTTTCATATAAGCAGAATTTTATACGTCTAGCAAGTAAACGCACCATTGATATTTAATTAATTTTATTTAAATAAAATGTTGGCTTTTCCTTAACCCTTGTCATATCATGGGAAGGGGGGGAAGGGGGCTCTAATGCTTGAAATCTTGCCCATGCATTTGGGTTTTTTTTTCCCCGTTATCCTGGCTCTTTTTGTGAAAGAGAAATTCTTCATCCTTAAGTTTTTTTATACATACATACATACACTCTACATCACTGGGACCTATCACATCACGAGAGGCCTTTTGACTGAAAAATGTTCCATTCATACTGATTGCTGAGATCTGATTTCTTCACCATGGATGCAAGTTGGATTGTTTTGGGGGGAGTATCCTCATTCTCTAGGGCAGGGGTCTGCAACCCACAGCTCTGGAGCCGCATGTGGCTCTTTCATCCCTCTGCTGTGGCTTCCTGTCACTCAAAATATGCGTCACAACCGCCAATGTGTGACACCCGCTGGCACGTAATTGAGCTTTTTGACCTATCTTTTTTTTTGTAGTTCAAAATGTTTTTGTTGCATGCAGAAATAAAAATGTGTTTTCTCTGTAGCAGGTCATTGATTTCATAAATGCAACACACTATAGTTTTTTTATACATAGCATAAAGGTAAAAAATGATATATGCGGTGTTATCTTCATTTTAGATGTCAAAAGGGTTTTGTGGCTCCCGGTGTTTTCTGTGAGAAATGGGTCCAAATGGCTCTTTGATTGTTTAAGGTTGCCGACCCCTGCTCTAGCGGGAGCTCCTGTTGTCATTTCTGAGTAGTTTTTGTTACTGTCAGATTATTTTATTTTGATCTCAACAGATTTCCAAAGAACTTCCTTCTTCCTTCACTGTTTGCAATGCCAGCACAATGGAGTCAGTTTCATTCGCATTCTCCTGAATATCCCTAACTTGAGATGAAATAAAGAAAAAGGAGATAAATGTAAACTTCAGAAAAAAAATATTTTCTCTTATTGATATTAAATATTGTTAGTGGTTAAGATGACAATACATTTAAAAATCCATTATTCATAATTAAAAGAACACGTATCCATTATTTTAGTTTCAGTTGTTAAATTCTCTCTCTCTGGGGCTGCCGGTTGCGTAGACTCAGACTCAGAAAAATCTTTCTTTACAAGTTCAGTGCGGCTAGTCTTCAACTTACAACCATGACGGAGCCTGTAATTTCCATTTTAAGTCACGACAGTCAAGGCATCCGCACAACCAACCCAATTGTACTCTTTTTTTGTAGTGGTCATTAAGCAAATCTGGCAGTTTCAAAAAGGAACACCACCATTTGATAATGAAACATCTGCAAGAAAACAACCAAGCTCAGAGAGCACCAAGGAACCATACACTACAATTGTTAAGCAAGGCAATGGATTCCTACGGTAGTTTGTGCGTCCCTCGTGTGACCACAGGATGTGTAATCTCCCTCACGTTACCATGAATGCTGCAGTCGGCTCATCTTGATGCAAAATATAACATAAATCACATCATGTGATTGTAGGGGTATATGCCACTACTGGAATACATGGGCTGGGTCATAAATAGCTTTTAGGGGCTGCACAATAACTTTGAACATTCTTTAAGTGAATGGTTGTAAGATGAGGACTACCTATATATGTAAATAGGAAATGCATAAATTTAGCCAACTAAATGTAGAATTTACATGAGTTCTCACCCAAATCGATCTGTCTTTTACAAATTAGATCATTCCTCCTGAAGCTCCTTCTATGCGCCACACTTTTATATAGTTTCTCTTCTGTGTGGATCCTTTTATGGGAAGTAAGATCACTGCTAGTAGTAAAGCTCTTTCCACACTCCATATATTTATATGGCTTCTTTCCAGCGTGGATCCTTTTGTGGATAGTAAGATCACTACTAGTGGTAAAGCTCTTTCCACATTCCATACATTTATAAGGTTTCTCCCCTGTGTGGATCCTTTTATGGGAAGTAAGACGACTACTATTAGTAAAGCTCTTTTCACACTCCATACATTTATATGGCTTCTCTCCAGTGTGGATCCTTTTGTGGGAAGTAAGATCACTACTAGTGGTAAAGTTCTTTCCACATTCCATACATTTATAAGGTTTCTCCCCTGTGTGGATCCTTTTATGGGAAGCAAGGGAACCACTATGACTGAAGCTCTTTCCACACTCCACACATTTGTATGGCTTCTCCCCTGTGTGGATCCTTTTATGTCTCATAAGGGATGCGTTTTCACTGAAGCTCTTTCCACATTGTCTGCAGTTATATGGTTTCTCCCCTGTGTGGATCCTTTTATGGGAAGTAAGGTGACTGCTAACAGTAAAACCCATTCCACACACCAAGCACTTATATGGTTTCTCCCCTGTATGGATCCTGTTATGGTAAGTAAGGGAACCACTATGACTGAAGCTCTTTCCACAGTCTCTGCATTTATACGGCTTCTCTCCTCTGTGCATCCTTTCATGGGAATTAAGGTTACCCTGTTGGGTGAAGCCCTTACCACACTCTCTACATTTATATGGCTTCTCCCCTGTGTGGATCCTTTTATGTCTCATAAGGGATACATTGTCATACAAGCCCTTTCCACATTCCATGCATTGATATGGCTTTTCCCCCGTGTGGATTCGTTTATGGGAAGTAAGTTGACTACTCTGAGTAAAAGTCTTTCCACAGTCCAAACATTTATAAGGTTTCTCCCCTGCATGGATCCTGTTGTGATAAGTAAGGGAAACACTGTGGCTGTAGCTCTTCCCACATTCTCTGCATTTGTATGGCTTCTCCCCTGTATGAATCCTTTTATGGGAAGTAAGATGACTGCTTTGAGTAAAAGATTTTCCACACTCCATGCATTTATATGGCTTCTCTCCTGCATGGATCCTCTCATGTTTCATAAGGGATGCATTTTCACAGAAGCTCTTCCCACACTCTTTGCACTTATATGGCCTCTCTCCCGTGTGAGTCCTTTTATGGGAAATAAGTTGACTGCTATGAGTAAAGGTCTTATCACACTCCTTGCATTTATATGGCTTCTCTCCTGTGTGGATCCTTTTATGAGGAGTAAGTTGACTACTATGAGTAAAAGTCTTTCCACACTCCAGGCATTTATATAGCTTCTCTCCCGTATGGATCCTTTTATGAGATGTAAGGGAACAGCTGTCACTGAAACTATTTCCAAACTCCATACACTTACATAGTTTCCTCCCTGTGTGGACCCTTTTATGAGAAGTAAGATGACTGCTATTAGCAAAACTCTTTCCACATTCCACACATTTATATGGTTTCTCCCCTGTATGGATCCTGTTATGGTAAGTAAGGGAAACAATATGTCTGAAGCTCTTTCCACACTCCTTGCATGTATGTGGTTTCTCTCCTGTGTGAATACTTTTATGGGAAGTAAGTTGACTGTTATTGGTAAAGTCCTTTTCACATTCCAGACATTTGTATGGCTTTTCCCCTGTATGAATCCTTTTATGTCTCATAAAGGATGTGTTTTCACAGAAGCTCTTTCCACACTCCATGCATTTATATGGCTTCTCCCCTGTGTGGATCCTTGTATGGATAGTAAGATTTCTGTGTTGACCGAATGCCTTTCCACACTCCATGCATTTGTATGGTTTCTCTTCTGTGTGGGTGTTTTTATGAGATGTAAGGGACACATTTTCATAAGAAAAAGTGAAAGTCCAATTGTCTTTTTTTCCATGGACTCTGGATACATGATCTCCTTTGGTTTGGGTTGGATAATGTTGATTTACATCAAATTTATCTTGAACTAGCTTCATACTTTTCCTAATGTAGCTTTTCTTTATTTTTCCTTGTTGGGCAACAAAGTCTTGTATGGGAACATCAATGGAAGATGTGCTTTCTTGATTCCAATCATTTGACTGGTTTCTCTCATGTCTTTCTTTTTTCATCTGAATTGGAAACATTCTGTCTCCAGCATTGATCACTTGAAACAGTTCACAGGAATCTTTATTCTCCTGCCCATTATTACCTTCAGAAGAAAAGAGAAATGAAAATGATAGTAAGGTTAGGGAAAGAGATCGATCTGTAGGAACTCATAAAAAATTCCTTCTGAAATTTTGCCCTGCGTCAATATTTTAAACGCTCAAATGTCATCTTCTCTTAGTTAAGGAAGAATCTTCCTACCCAAAGTATGTTCCCTGTGCTATTCTATTTTTCTCTTGCCAAAAATCACATAGTTGCAGAGAAAAACACGTAGAGCCCTTGTATTAACCCCCAAATATCCTGTTTCCCCCAAAATAAGACATCCCCTGATAATAAGCCCAATCGGGCTTTTGAGTGCATGGCAATAAGGCCAAGCGCTTATTTCAGGGTTCAAAAAAATATAAGACAGGGTCTTATTTTCGGGGAAACACAGTAGCATGTCTGTAATGGGAAAATGGAACCATTTCACCTTTAAGCCCAAAGCTCAGAATAGAAATGAAACAGAACAAAAGTCAGCTGAAGAAATGAGAGTCTTTCATAGCACACATACAGAAGCATCTAAGCCAAAAAAGCTGAAATGTGATGGAGGTGAGCATCTGATTTGAGAGTAGCAAACACTTACCCAGCGAGGCCACATTCCTATGATTTTCCAGCATGACTTCCCGATGCAATGCTTTTTGGTCAGCATCCAGCTGAAACCACTCCTCTTTGGAGAAATACACAGCCACCTCCTCAAAGGATACAAGATGTTCCTGAACAATGAAAAGAAGAAAACAGGCCCAGCTGAATTCGCACAATATGTCCTCAGATTTAAATAATCCCAAGCAAAGATATGAATTAAGTTAAATCAGAGGTGAAATGCTACCAGTTCAGACCGGTTCGGGCGTACAGGTAGCAGTGGCCACCGGTGGTTCAGAGAACCGGTAGCAATGGCTGGCTGGCTGGCCACGTCCCCGAACCGGTCCCCCGGTCACCGCTTGCTCGCCCTGCCCTGCCCAGTCTCTGTTCTACAGCTTGCCTGCCTGAAGCGCTGTGCCCGATCTGCCTGCCAGGTAAGCCTGCAAAGTTGCGGCCTACCTAGCTGCCCCTGCCTTCCCCCCGTCCCAGCCTGCCTTCCCTACTCCATTCCCCATGGCCCGCAACCCCGACATGCTTGCCTGCCTTCCACGCGGCCTTCCTGGTGTCCCCATGGCCAGCTTGCGAAGACAGGCAAACGGAAGGCCGCGTGGAAGGCAGACAAGCATGTTGGGGCAGGCCGGCCGTGGGGAAGGGAGCTAGCAGCCTTTCTTGCGGTCCCCCACGCCCGCTTGCCTTACGAGGTCGGCATCCAGCCCGACCCGGCCAATGGGTGGGCAGGCGGCCCTTGCTGGAGATGTAGCTGCTGCTGCTCTGGGTCTGAGAGGGGCAGCGGCCGGGCTAGCCAGTCGCCACGCACTTTGCCCTCTTTTCAGGCCGAAAAGCTGCCGGACACTTTGGGGAGAGGGATAGATGCCGAGCGTGCTCCCTCCTGGCGCAACTTGCCGAGTGGATTCTTCCCTGCCCCTTTCTGATCCATCCATGCCCTGACCTGAACTTTATCTGTCCGGGGGCTCCGCGGAGGGAGCCACCCAAAACTCAGAAGCCATGAATATTATTTGAAAGCTCGGGTGTGAAAAGGGGGAGAGCGCGACTGCCAAGGTGGAGGGGAGACTTCGGAAGCGGGCGGGGAAGAATCCGCTCAGCAAGTTGCGCCAGGAGAGAGCGGGCTCGGCAGCGATCCCTCTCCCCAAACTATCCGGCAGTTTTTCGGCCTGAAAAGAGGGCAAAGAGCGTGGTGACTGGCTAGCCCGGGCGGCACCAACATTGAGCGCTCAGTGCCGCCGCCGCCCCAGAGCAGCAGCGGGCGGCCCTTGATTTAAAGAGACCGCGGCTGCCGCTTTTGGAAGCGCAAAGCCGCCAGGGAGCCAGCGAGGTCCGGCCTCCTGCGCCCCCCGAGCGCCCACGCGGGGACCCCAGATCCCCTTTCAAAGCCTGCATCGGAGGCAGCACGGTGGTGCCAAGCAGGAGCCCCGGCGGGTGCAGTGCTGGGCGGGATGGAGTCTTCTGTCTGGCATGTGAAAGGCTAACTAAGCCGATTTCCTGAGCTATAAACTTCAGCGGACGTCATTGAACGCCTGACAGAAGCGCCATCCTCGCCTCGCGCATTAGAATGCGGGAAGCGCTGAGTATAAATCTGCGCTTAAAAAGCCTTTCAGGTGTCGCCGAGGCTCGCTCTTTCTTTCTTTGCACCTCGCTACCACGGGTAGGGCGGAACGAGCGACTCGCCGCCCGAAGAGACTGACCTCCTTCCGTAGTCAAGGGCAACTTGGTGCCGCACAGCTCCTGTTCAGCGGCCAGATCCGTCGGTTCAGGAGACAGGCGCTCGGCCTCCGACGCTTGCCAGGAGTCCCTGCTTTTAGCCCAGGCTTTTCTCTTTTGCGCCACATCTTGCCATTCCTCGCCAACGGCGGCGGCCACTGGAGGAAGAGGAGAAGAAGGCTTCTCCTATTCCTCCATTGGGAGTTCCTAGTTCTGCTACCACTCGCTTGGCCTCCCGACACTTCCGCGGGGCTCCTCGCCACCGCCTCCTCCTCCTCACGCAAAGTGACCTGGCTCGCTGGCTGCGGCCGGGCAGCTGTTGCTCCTCCTGCTCCTGTGCCGCTGCTTCTGCTGCCAAAAATGCCTCCAACCTACACGAAAAAAAGCAGATCCGGAGGCAGGTGTCTCTTGCGGGCGCTCAATCGAGCCGGGCTGCGAGGAAGTGGCGGCTCGGCTTGAATTCCGCTGCAAGTGCCTGCGCGCAAAAAATCGATCCTTTCCGAAGTTGCCAAGGCGACCAGAGAAGTGTGGAGGCGGGGGACGAGGGAAAGGCTTCGGCGTCCAACTGCCTCTGCTTTGCTGGTAGCATTTCACCCCTACCTCCGGGTCAGGGCTTTTGCAAGAGGCAACTGGACTTTCTTGGTTTTTCTTTGTCCTGTCCTGTCACTGGCAAAGAGTGAAAGCTCAGGGATTCCAAGCTCCAATCTGCCCTGGGGGGGGGTCCTCTTTTTCAGAAGGCCATTTTTTACTAGTTAAAAATGCTTTAAAAAGTTTTTAAAAAGTTGGCCACGCCCATCCAATCACATGACCCCACCAAGCCACGCCCACAGAACCAGTGGCCAAAAAAAAATTAGATTTCACCACTGAGTTAAATGTTTGTTTGGTTGCATTCCAAACTTTAGGTGAGAAAATGGACAGAACCAAAACCTTTAATTAAAGAAATATTGATTCTGCAGGACTTTATTTACTTATTGTGGAATTTATTTGCTGCCAATCTTGTGTCAAACAACTCAGGGCAGCTTACAGGAAAAATACAGCATAAATAAATGCAGTATTGCAAGATAATGCTGCTGGCTGCGAGCAGTTCGATTCTCACCGGCTCAAGATTGACTCAGCCCCTTCTGAAGGGGAGGTAATTAAAAAAATACTGGATTGTGCGGAAATGAATAGATTGACAATGAAAATCAAAGATAAGGAAGATTCTGAATATTATAATGTATGGAGGAAATTTTATGATTGGTTAGAAAATGAATATATATAGAAGATAAGTAATAGTGACTAAATTGGAGGAAAATAGAAGACTGAAGATGATAGATCCAGGTGACAAAGTTAGGTAGTTGAGAAGGCAGCATTAAGATAGTAGTTAATATACCTAGGAAAATATAAGATATATGTATAAATAAAGATACTGAAAATATGTAAGTTTAAGAGTTGCACCGATAATTAAATGGAATTGGGGATATGAGTTACCTGTTTGTTAACTATAAGATGGATTGTCACTAGATATACTCGGGGAAGGGACAAGAGGGAGAAGAGGAAGTAGAGAAGGAAGGGAAGAGGAGGGAAATAGGAAAGTGGGAGAGAAAGGGAA
>QLTV01004128.1:27063-37823 GCA_003457575.1 Thermophis baileyi
GTATCTCCTTAATTCTAGTCTGGATCTCTCTTTGATAAGCCTCCATCCATTGCTTCTTGACCTGTTTGGGAGAATAGGTCAACCACTTCTTCTCTGTGACAGCCCCTCAATAGTGAAAGACAGATGTCATGTCACCCCTAAGCCTTCTTTCTGTTAGGCTAAACATACCTAGTTCCATTAGAGAGAGAGAGAGAGAGTAAGGCTCCAGACCCCTGATTATTTTTGTTGCTCTTCTCTGCACTCTTTCTAGGGGTCTGGACATTGTTTTTTTTTTATAAACACACACATAAATAAACACACCTCCTGAGGTAAACACACGTACAAATGGACACACCCGTTGAGGTCCAAGGAGATGCATTTCTGCCTGACTGCAATGGTCCATATTAGTTCTTCTAGTTTTGGCAAAGACTTCAAATCTTTGAAAAAACTTGAAAAGAAAAAAAAATGAAAAGAAGGACTAGGGGTGACATAATAGCAGTCTTCCAATATCTGAGGGGCTGCCACAAAGAAGAGGGGGCCCAACCTAAATGTCCGTGGTCTGATGGGATGCATCTTATCTATTAAAATATGGAAGAATGGCTTTGGAAAGAAGTTTTGGTTTTTGTGTGCTTCTCTGTTATCCAATTTGATTAAACTAAATGGGGTGTCCCCCCCTGCTTTTATTACCAGAAAATAAGAATAATTTGGATCAATGTTCATGAGGGCAGGACAGGAAGCAACCGATGGAAATTAATCAAGGAGAGATTCAACCTGGAATTAAGGGGAAACTTACTAACAGTGAGGACAATCAACCAGTGGAACAGCTTGCCTCCAGAAGTTGTGGGTGTTCCAACACTGGAGTTTTTAAAGAAGAGACTGGACAGCCACTTGTCTGGAATGGTATAGGGTAGTGATGGCGAACCTTTTTTGGTTCATGTGCCAAAAGGGGGGGAGCGCAGGGGGGGTCATGCGCACGCATCCCCACACCCATAATTCCATGCGCCCCCCGCGCATGTGCACGTGACCCCCCCCCGCTCCCGGCACGCGATGGCACGCCCGTTTTTTGCTCTCACCAGGCTTCGGAGCCTTTCTAGGAGCCTGGGGAGGGCGAAAACGGCCTCCCCCCCCCTGGAGGCTGGAAACAACCTGTTTCCTGACTCCCAGTGGGCCCAGAAGGCCCGAAAATCAGCTGGCCAGTGCGCGCATGCGCGCCGGACCTGAGCTCACCTGCCCACTGATATGGCTCCGTGTGCCACTTGTGGCACACATGCCATAGGTTCGCCATCACAGGTATAGGGTGTCCTGCTTGAGCAGGGGGTTGGACTAGAAGACCTCCAAGGTCCCTTCCAACTCTGTTATTCTGTTCTGTTAAGGTGGTTGTACAGGAAAGGAACCGGGTACAGCCAGAGGGGAGAGAAACCAATACTGATCGATTTCTTATCAGGAAGAAAAAAACAAGAATCTCTTTCTTGTCCCACCTTTAGCTGACCTACCCTATTTGCAAACGGTGGTTATTGATAGAACTGGGCAGGGGTTGGTTGGAGGGTTTTAAATTCCAGCTTTATTGCCAAAGTCAGCAGTTCTTGGAATAAAGATCGCGGGAGATGAAATGAAACAAGGCAAGCAAGCAAGAATTCATGGTCAGAAGTGTGGTATTTCTCTGTGTGTCAAGCGTTCGACAGGGTTGAAAGACTTCAAACAACCCAGAAAACGTTAAATAAGAAACAGATGGGAGCAGAGGTGGGTTCGGACCGGTTCCCCCGAACCGGTAGCGACCCGCTTGTGACGTCACTGAACTGGATCGGTCGGTGCCGGTCTGTGGGCGCCACCATCTTTTTAAAAAAAAATTGTGAATTTTTTACTTTTTGGAAGTTTTTTCCTGTTCTGCTGCTTGAACGTGGGCCCTCCCTCCCGCCCCCGGGTTTATACTGACCTTTATTCCTTCTTCCGAAGCCCAGCTGATCAGCTCCTCAGCTGTGGTACGGGCTGATTTTCAACTACTGAGCATGCGCTGAAGCAAAATTGCATGAGGGGACGCGCGCGTGCGCGTGAGCAAAGCGAGCTCTCGCGTGCAAAACGTGCACTTCCGTCGCGATGCGAACCGGTGGGGAAGGTAAGTAGAACCCAGCCCTGGATGGGAGAGATAAGGGTACTCTTGGTTTCTTGATGGAAACATGGCATGGAAAAAGGATGGAGAACAGAGAGGTAAGCCTCCCCCCACCACCAATCACCATTTCTGAACAGAGATCTTCTAAAACTAAGAACAATTCAAGCTTTGGACTGTACTAGATCTTACAAAAGATCCATGCATTTCCCCCAAAAAATTAGGGTAACCCTTGAAGTCCTTTAGCTGTTACGTTAGCCTCAATCAATAGCCTTGGGTAATGCAAGGTCCAAGATTCAACAATGGATATATCACAGATCTAATTTCTAAACTTTCAAAGTTGGAGCATCCCACAATAGAGTCATGGGTTCTTCATGGTCACAGACCATGTCCCTGACTCTTCCCCTATACTTGTGAATTGTACTTCAGGGAGAAAAATTGTGTTTAGAGCTCAGACTCGGTAGTTAAAATAACAGAATAACAGAGTTGGAAGGGACCTTGGAGATCTTCTAGTCTAAACACCTGCTCAAGCAGGAGACCCTAGACCATTTCAAACCAATGGTTGTCCAATGTCTTGTTAAAAACCTCCAGGGTTGGAGCACCCACAACTTCTGGAGGCAAGCCGTTCCACTGGTTAATTATTCTCCCTGTCAGGAAATCTCTCCTTAGTTCTAGGTTGCTTCTTTCCTTGGTTAGTTTCCATCCATTGCTTCTTGTCCTGCCTTCAGGTGCTTTGGAGAATAGGTCGACCCTCTCTTCTTTATGGCAGCCACTCAAGTATTGGAGGGCTGCTATCATATCACCCCTAGTCCTTCTTTTCATTAAACTAGACATACCCAAATCCAGCAACCGTTCTTCCTATGTTTTAGCTTCCAGTCCCCTAAATCTTGCCCAATCTGTTTATCTTTGAATTTCATGATTGCCTCCTGGGAAACAGTGGATGTGACCAAGCAAGATAATTCAGACTTTTGTCTTCCTGATGCTCAACTGGCGTGTTTACCATCCATTTAAAAATTGGGAGCAGGATTTCCCCCCGATCAACCTGGCCATTTAAGGTAAAGGTAAAAGTTTCCCTCGCACATGTGTGCTAGTTGTTTCCGGCTCTAGGGGACAGTGCTTATCTCCGTTTCAAAGGTGAAGAGCCAGCGCTGTCCAAAGATGTCTCCATGGTCATGTGGCCGGCATGACTAAATGCCGAAGGTGCACGGAGCACTGTTACCTTCCCACCAAAGTGGTCCCTATTTTTCTACGTGCTTTCGAACTGCTAGGTTGGCAGAAGCTGGGACAAGTAACGGGAGCTCACCCCGTTACGCGGCGCTAGGGATTCGAACTGCTGAACTGCTGACCTTTTGATCAACAAGCTCAGCGTCTTAGCCACTGAGCCACCGCGTCCCTTCTATTTTAAGAGGCCATTTAAGAACCTCTGAAATAAAGAAATGAATTGACCCAGTGCCTGGGTTGCAGCAGAGATGCGTCTCATTCTTGTCACTTGCTCCCCCCCGATAAATAAATAAATAAATAAATAAATAAATAAATAAATAAATAAATAAATAAATAAATAAAATAGGTGGTGGGTTTCCCCCCCCACTTCCTGCTCCGTGGGTGATTTGTTTTGCATTAATGCCTTTCATAACTCATACGTAGCGCCATTAAAAATTAATGCTGAGCGCTGACATAAACAAATGAAATTTGTATTATTAATGCTTTACATAGGTAAGACTTTGTAATAACAGATTCATCATAACAGACTGTTTTAATTAAAAGGCTCACTCCTGCCCTAAAATGATTACAGGCGTATATTTGAGGTGTGGATAAAAATGAGACTTTCAATGGGTTATCAATAGGATCTTTGTTGTAGCTGCTTCTTTGTTTTGTGGGAAGGTTTTGTTCGTGACAGAGAACCTGAGTCCCATTTTTTTTTCTAATGATGAGCTAAACCATGGGTAGCTAAACTACATACCAAACCATGGTGTGCCACATGTTAGCCACTCATCATACAAAGCTCAACCACAGTGTGCAAAATCATGGGTTAGCCACTTGTCACAGTAAGCCCAACCATGGTGTCACAAGCCACGTGCTAACAACTCATCACACTATGCCAAAATCAAGCCAACCACTTGATGGTTTAAAATAAATGGTGAAACCAGGTGATCTATCTCATTTTGGTTGAAGACTATTCAGCCTCATTGTTGTCCATCATCTCCCATTCTTGAAAATTGTTGTCATTAGGAAAGTTGTCTTGACGTCCAGCTGAAATCGTCTTCAAACCCATTGATGATTGTCTTCTCCTCTGGGAAAAAAAGACCTGGCCATGTGAAGGTTGATGTTCTCCACATCAAAGCTTGTCCAGATCCTTCTGAAGATGCTGGGAGATTGAAATGGAGCCATCAGCAGGCACATCAACTCTTCTGCCCTTCTTCTATGGTTTTTCTTTCTTTCTTTCTCCTCGACCTGCATGTTTGTTGTGTTCAGAGGAACATTCATTCATTCATTCATTCATTCATTCATTCATTCATTCATTCATTTATTTATTTGTCAACAAGTGCAAGGAAACAGGACACATGAAAAAATGGCACAAATAAATGGATATAAAGAAGCAAAACATAGCCATAAACACATAAAATGAGTACATACAAATGGGTACAGTAGGACAGGGATGGTAGGCATGCTGGTGTGCTTATGCACGCCCCCCTTAGGGACCTCTTAAGAAGCGTGTAAGGTCCACGGTAGACAGTTTAAGGTAAAAGGTATGGGAGTTAGAGAAACTAACAACAGGATCAGGTAAAGTATTCCAGACATTTACTACTCTATTGCAGAAGTCGTATTTTCTGCAATCAAGATTAGAGCGGATTACATTTAGTTTGAATCTATTGATAGCCCTAGTGTTATTGCAGTTGAAATTAAAGTAGTTGTTAACAGGTAGGACGTTAAGGTACAGTAGATGATCTTGTGTACTAAGCTTAGGTTGGAACCTAGACGGCGTAGTTCAAGGTTATACAGGCCTAAAATTTCAAGTCTACTGGAATAAGGAATTTTATTGCGAGCAGAGGAGTTGAGTACTCTTCTTGTAAAATACCTCTGGACCCTTTCTAATGTATTAATGTCCGAAATACAGTGTGGGTTCCAGGCAGGTGAGCAGTATTCAAGGATAGGTCTGGCAAAGGTTTTGTATGCCCTAGTTAGAAGTATAACGTTACCAGAGAGAAAACTTCGTAAAATAAGGTTGACAACTCTTAATGCCTTTTTAGCAATGTTGTTACAGTGAGCTCCGGGGCTTAGATCTTTTGAAATGAGTACACCAAGGTCCTTGATTATAATAAGTTCCTCAACTTATTGCTGAGAGATGTCTAGAGTCAACTGAGATCTTCCTTGGAGTGGTGTAACCTGTGGATTCTAAGAACGATGCCAAAGGGGTGAAGAGAACTAAAGGACACACATTGGCATGGAACAAAGGGACAGGATGTCAGAAGCTTATCTCCCCATTCATAGAAGGAAAGGCTGAACAAAGACCCTTTCCCACACCAATGAACTCTGAAAGAGAAACAGTTGGCAACTGTTGGTCTCTATAAAGCCTTAGTAAGACCACACCTAGAGTACTGCATCCAGTTTTGGTCACCACACTATAAAAAAAGATGTTGAGACTCCAGAAAAAGTGCAGAGAAGAGCAACCAAGATGATTAGGGGACTGGAGGCTAAAACATACGAGGAACTGGGCATGGCTAGTCTGGTGAAGTCTAGTGAAGAGTCTAGTGAAGAGAAGGACCAGGGGAGACAGGATAGCAGTCTTCCAATGTTTGAGGGGCTGCCACAGAGAGGAGGGGGTCAAGCTGTTTTCCAAAGGACCTCGAAGATATCTTCCAACTCTGACATTCTCTATGTTCTATCTCAAGCTATTTTCCAAAGCCCCCGAAGGCCAGACAAGGAATAATGGATGGAAACTGATCAAGGAGAGATTCAAACTGGGAATAAGGAGAAATGTTCTGACAGTGAGAACAATCAACCCATGGAACAGAAGTTGCCTTCAGAAGTTGTGGGAGCTTCATCACTGGAGGCTTTCAAGAAGAGACTGGACTGCCATCTGTCAGAAATGGTGTAAGGTCTCCTGCTTGGGTGGGGGGTTGGACTAGATGACCTGCAAGGTCCCTTCCAACTCAGTTAATCTGTTAAACTGTCTCATCTCGGTCTTCCAGGACAGCAGTTTCATTCTGATCCCAAGCAAATCAAAGGCTTTGCAGGATTGCCAGCCAAGAATGGATGCAAAGACCTAAGAGGATTTTTCTGTACAACAAGGGACAGACAGTATTGTTGGTAACACACCAAAGGGAGTTGGTTACAGTGCAGATAGAAGGATGTGGATGAGTTACAAGTGGTCCCTTGAAGCATGGCAACAGAGATGGAAAGGCAACATAGAGAGGAGATTTCTCAAAATCGTAGTTCAGTCAAGTTCACCTTCAGTGTCTCTTTAACAGAGTAACAGAGTAACAGAGTTGGAAGGGACCTTGTAGGTCATCTAGTCCAACCCCCTGCTCAAGCAGGAGTCCCTACATCATTTCCGACAAATGGCAGTCCAATTTCCTCTTGAAAGTCTCAAGTGTTGGAGCTCTCACAACCTCTGAAGGCAAGCTGTTCCACTCCTGATGTTCTCTTATCCAAGACTCCTTTCAAGTGATTTGTGTGACTTTGGTGTTGACTCCTGGACAAATCCCTGCCATTTTCTTGCCAGATTTCAGAAGTGGTTTGCCTTTGTCTCTTTCTTTGGCCGAGAAAGAGAGACTGGGCCCAGGTCACCTCAATGGCTTTATACTTAAGGTGGCACTAGAACTCCCAGTTTCTGGCCTGGCGCCTTCCCCACCACACCAAACCAGCTCTCCTTTCAGGATAAAGATCATCAGCAATGATGCCTTTGCAAGTTGTCAATGGTGTGAATGTTCACACTGACGTGTGTGGGTGGTGGTGTAAATTAGCTGGCACGCAAGAAGATTAAATGTAGGAATGAAATAGCAGCTGCCCTCCAGATTGTCATCTGCCTCTTGCAAAACCTGACTGATGATATTGTCCAGATGACACTGTTTCGTTGCACTGGGCTCCGTGGGGTTATGTCGGGTTCAGAGGTGGTATTCAACCGGTTCGGACCGGTTCGGGTGAACCGGTAGTGGTGACCTGCGAGTGGGCCCGCCCTGCCCTGCCCACCCACCATGGTGCTATGCCATCCTATTTAGCCACGTTTTCAAGCTGCGCGCATGTGTGCAAGCTGTGCATGCGAGCAAAGCACATGCACGGAAGGCCACGTGTATACGCGGAAGGCGTGCGCACATGACCGAAGCGAGCCTGCGCACGTGCACGCTCACATTTTCAGTGCTGGGCGAACCGGTAGAGAAATTATGTGAATCCCACCTCTGGTCGGGTTGCAGGAACAGGAATTAGAGCAAGCAAAGCAGAACTACACAACCAGTTTCACACATCGCAGAAAGCCACGCACCAGAATGAGAGAGCCTCTGACCATGGAGATACATCCTGGTTCCTGAGGACCCATATCTTCATGGTCAGAAATCTCTTCTCTGCTAAGGGGAGAATTACGCCAAATATGGGGCGTCAGAATGATGTTGTAAGGACACTGCAATTAATTAAATTAAATTAAAATCTGAATAAACGTCGCTGTGCCTTGCCAGCTCGATTTTAGCCAGTGTGACATTTGGTGTTAAAAAATTATTCTCCCTTGTCTGTACCACTTGATAATGAGTTTTCAGCTCCCATCTGTGGTTGTAAATCGAGAACTACCAGAGAAATCCAGAGGGTAGATGGATTTCCTTTTATTAGATGTATTGAACAAGAGAGTGGACAACTATCCATAAGGGATGGTATGCCCTAACTTACAGTCCTGGGTTGGGACTTGGACTTGCTGTTTCAGCAACCTCTTCCAATAGCTTGGACAAGACTACTATAAACCATCATTCTCAAACCCCAATATTCAGGGCGAGAGAACAAAGCAATCTCAGAAGCTGGGAATCCAGCTGCAGGAACTAGCCAAACGCCAAGCCCGGCTACCCACAGGCCCAAATTTTAACATCTTCTCAGCCGAGCCAAATGTATAGCCAAAGGGATAGAATCAAGATCATGTGACGTGTTAGTACCGCTTTGTAATGCCTTGGTAAGGCCACACTTGGAATACTGCATCCAGTTTTGGTCACCGTGTTATAAAAAAGATGTTGAGGCTCTAGAAAGAGTGCAGAGAAGAGCAACAAAGATGATTAGGGGGCTGGGAGCTAAAATATATGAAGGAAAGTTGCAGGAATTGGGTATGTCTAGTTTAATAAAAAGAAGGACTAGGGGAGACATGATAGCAGCGTTCCGATATCTCAGGGGCTGCCACAAAAAAGAGGGAGACAAGGTATTCTCCAAAGCACCCGAAGGCAGGACAAGAAGCAATGGGTGGAAACTAATCAAGGAGAGAAGCAACCTGGAATTAAGGAGAAATGTCCTGACAGTTAGAACAATTAACCAGTGGAACAACTCGCCTCCAGAAGTTGTGAATGCTCCAACACTGGAAGTTTTTAAGAAAATGTTGGATAACCATTTGTCTGAAGTGGTGTAGGGTTTCCTGCTTGAGCAGGGGGTCGGACTAGAAGACCTCCAAGCTCCCTTCCAACTCTGTTACTCTGTTATTCCTGCTATATTGTTCCAAAGGAGGAATTCATCTTGGCAGATTCACAATGCCCAGAGCTGGTAGAGGGGGTGGGGGTGGGGAGAGATATGTGATCTGTCCAATTACTAGGCCCGGGATTGTTGGCTTAAGCCCACGCGCACCCAAGATATAAATTTTACGTTTGGGAACAGAGCGCTGCAAAGCTCTCGATGGCCTGGCTGGTTTGAAGGAAGCGGCGAGCGCCTCTGAAGCGTCCCCATCTTGTTGACTTGGCAGTCTGCGGCCTGCGTGCGTTTCGCTAATGTCGCATCAATAATTGATCCACATCAAATGTGGAATTATTAGCTGCCACGCTGGCTCCCGGCACTCGACGGCTGGTCTTCTCGCCAGACAACTGTGCGATGGATGTATCTGAAGGAGAGCGGAGTTCAGAGAGATTCTCCCTTCGATTCATTCTCTGGGTTACGCCGTCAATCAACGCTTGTTTCCTGCCTTCATTTTCCCATCGCCCGAGGCGGCAAAGAGTAAGCTTGATACGGGGAAGTGCAGAAGAGTCTATGAAGAGAGAGAAGGATTGAGACTCCGTTTGGCAACCAATTGACACAGATTTTTTGAGATTGGGAAGGAAGAAAGGGGCGATGTGCTCCAGATATTCTCCACCATGCCATTAGAAAATGAGCTCTACCGCTTTATAAAGCCTTAGTAAGGCCAAACCTGGAATACTGCAACCGACTTTGGTCACCATACTACAAAAAAGTTGTCCAGACTTTGGAAAAAAGGTTCAGAGAAGAGCGACTAAGAGGATCAAAGGCCTGGAGACTAAAACATATGAAGAACGGCTGCAGGATTTGGGTTTGGCCAGTCTGGAGAAAAGAAGGACTAGGGGGGACATGATAGCGGTATTTCAGTATTTGAGGGGCTGCCACAAAGAAGAGGGGGTCAAAACATTCTCCAAAGCACCAGAGGGCAGGACAAGAAACAATAGATGGAAACTCATCAAGGAGAGAAGCAACCTGGAATTAGGGAGAAACTTTCTAACAGTGAGGACAATTAACCAGTGGAATGGCTTGCCTCCAGAAATCGTGGGCTCTCCATCACTGGAGGTTTTAAAGAAGAGACTGGACAGTCACTTGTCTGAGATGGTATAGGTTCTCCTGCTTGAGCAGGGGGCTGGACTAGAAGACCTCCGTGGTTCCTTCCAGCTCATTCATTCTATTCTATTCTAGCTTTTGAAGAAGGGAAGGAAGCTTTTGACCCTGGCTAATAACCTGTGTCGGTTTGATCTCAAACCAGCCCAACTTCCTCTAAGTTGAACTAACTAACTACAGGTAGTTCTTGATTTACAACCACTTCTTCGGTGAGAGCTTGAAGTTCCAGTGGCACTGAAAAAAGGGACTTGTGATCAGTCCTCACACTTACAACTGTTGCAGTATCCCCATGGTCACGTGTAATCAAAATTCAACAAGTGGTTAAAATAGAGAGTTCTCTATCAAATCCTGCACCTGTCAATAATGGTGTCCCTCAAGGCAGCGTTCTAGGACCAACACTCTTCATACTTTACATAAATGACCTTTGTGATCACATTATAAGCAACTGCGTTCTCTTCGCCGACGATGTCAAACTATTTAACACCACAGACAATGTTACTACCCTTCAGAAAGACCTTGACTATGTATCAGAATGGTCAAACAAGTGGCAACTTCAAATCTCAATCAACAAATGCTCTGTCTTACACATTGGCAAAAAGAATCAGAACACAAAATACAAGCTTGGAGGACACGACCTTGTAGACGACCCTCATTCTGTCAAGGATCTTGGAGTACTCATATCTACCGATCTAAGTGCCAAAGCCCACTGTAACAACATTGCCAAAAAGGCACTAAGAGTAGTCAACTTCATCCTGCGTGGCTTCTTCTCTGGCAACCTTACCCTGCTAACTAGAGCATACAAAACGTTCGTTAGACCAATTCTTGAATACACCTCTCCTGTCTGGAACCCGCACTGCATATCGGACATTAATACAATTGAGAGAGT
>QLTV01004128.1:55626-70885 GCA_003457575.1 Thermophis baileyi
AACAAATTCCTTTAGATTCTCAAGGTCATCCTTTGTCCAGCACCTGCCTGGAAGATGAGGGGAGTAACGGACACGTTGACAGAAGGCAACTGGCTAACATCATGAACTTGTGCGTGTGGGGACAAAGGGCTTGATCTTTCAACTGGGTGGAGAAACCCTGGGAGCGTCAGATCCGGGTTTCTCCCAGCCATGCCAACATGGCTCTGTTAATAAATTGGAACTTTGAGGAGTGCTTTGCCTTGGACTCTGATTTTATTTTAGATGCTATTTGGAACTCTGACACATAGAATCATGGAATCATGGAATCACGGAATCATAGAATCATAAAATCACAGAATCACAGAATCATAAAATCACAGAATCACAGAATCACAGAATCATAGGTCTGGAAGGGACCTTGGAGGTCTTCTTGTCCAACCCTGACAATTAGCTGCCCAATCTTTGCTTGAAACCTTCCAGTAATGGAGACTTCACAACTCCAGGAGTTAAGCAGGACCACGACTTCTTAGCTGTCAGAGTCAGGAAATTCTTCCTTATTTTGAGTTTGTATCTCCTTCCCATGCACCTCCTACTATATTCCTTGGTTCTTGTTCTATTCATAGGAATTATGGGGTGGGGGGAGTAGAATCATAGAATCTTGGAATCATAGAATCGTAGGGCTGGAAGGGACCTTGGAGGTCTTCTAGTCCAACCCTCTGCTCAAGGCAAGAGAGTTTATATCATCCCGGTCAAATGGTTGTCTAGTCTATTCTTGAAAACCTCCAGTGATGGAGAATCCTCAACTCCAGCAGCTATGCTCCGGGAGTTTTCCTGCAGTCTTCTCCAACATCCTTTGTGCGATGGATGTGTGTCCACTCTTACTAAAGAGTGATAAAAAAAAAACCCACCTTGGAAAGGAAAGACTTGTTCTACTTAGATCTGAAGATAACCTTTTAAGAAAACCAAAGCCGTGATCTTTAAGCCTCTTGGAGAAATCGAGATTTATCCCAAACTCATTTCTGCCCAGCAAACAAGACATTTGAACCCCTCTTAGAAACAAGCATGACCTGCTCTCCCACTGAGCAAAAATATATGTGGACGGAGCAGCAGATCGTCAACTTGTCTAAGCAAGCTTGGGTTCGGTTCGATTCGATTTATTTATTAAAGCAATTTGTATAGCCCGCCATGTCACAACCAAGTGTTTCTGAGTGGCATACCGTAGGGCTAAAAAAATAAATAAAAAACCCAGTACATAAACAGATTAGAAAGAGGTAGATGGACTAATGCTAATGATTAGCAGTCTTAAAAAAAAAAAATCCCACACAACTAGGACAACTGGTGCTACTACAAAACAACAAATGACAAATCAGTGAAGTAAAATGGTCAGTGGGTGCCTTCAAGTTCTTGCAGCTTTCTTTTTGCAAATGAGTATGCAATTACCTGCAGGAGATTAGAGTCTAATTAACATGGAATCCGCATTTGCAGAATATCATGCCAAATGGTTGCGAGCGACAGATTGGGTGCTGAATGGAATCGGAAGCAGTTTACGGTATGTCCACGCTTAGATGGCACACTAGGGATCTAGACAGAATAACAGAGTTGGAAGGGACCTTGTAGGCCATCTAGTCCAACCCCCCACCCAAGCAGGAGACCCTATACTGTTTCTGACAGATGACAGTCCAGTCTCTTCTTGAAAGCTTCCAATGATGAAGCTCCCACAACTTCTGAAGGCAACTTCTGTTCCATGGGTTGATTGTTCTCACAGTCAGAAAATTTCTCCTTATTTCTAAGTTGAATCAATCAATCAGAATAGAGCTGGAAGGGACCTTGTAGGTCATCTAGTCCAACCCCCCCGCCCAAGCAGGAGACACCATTTCTGACAAATGGCAGTCCAGTCTCTTCTTGAAAGCTTCCAGGGATGAAGCTCCCACAACTTCCGAAGGCAACTTCTGTCCCACGGGTTGATTGTTCTCGCCATCATCCAAAATTTCAGGATGTGAAAAAATAAATAAATAAAAGGTCTGTAGCTCTTAAATTTGAAGGCTGGGATCTCGGAACTGTAGTTCAGAAGCACCATCTGTTTTCCTTGCCAAAGAATCTAAATTCAATATTTCTGTTTCGCTCGTTGTCGATAAGGCCAAGTTGCAATGAGCTGAACTATCTCAATAAAAGTCAGGCGTGCCACTGAGAGTTAATGACAGTCTTGAACATAACAGAGACCTTGAAGAGTAATTTTAGAGTTTTCTTTTCTTTTTTTAATGCCTGGAGATTTTAAAATTCTGTTTGTCTCTTACATCAGGGATCCCCAGCCACTGATCTGTGGGCCAGCAACAGTCCATGGCATGCCAGCAACCAGTCCACATAAAGAAGCAAAACCCCATCTGTGGGATGCAGGCAGCACAAAAAACCAAGGCCCCTCCAGTCCACGAAAAAACCTTTCTTCACGGAACCAGTCCCTGGTGCCCAAAAGGTTTGGGGCTGCTGTCCTGCATGGTTTCTATTTCTGGAGAATGATGAAAAAAGGGGACTATTTTATGCTGGCTTAGGACTGTAATAAAGATTTAGACTAGAATAAAGCTGGAAGGGGCTTTGGAGGTCTTCTAGTCCAGCCTCCTGCTCAAGCAGGAGAACCTATATCATTTCAGAGAAGTGACTGATGATTTCTGAAGGCAACTTTTGTTCCACTGGTTAATTGTCCTCACTGTTAGGAAGTTTCTCCTTAATTCCAGGTTGCTTCTTTCCTTCCATTGTTTCTTGTCCTGCCTTCTGGTGCTTTGGAAAATAATTTGACTCCCTTTTCTTTGTGGCAGCCCCTCAAATACTGGAATACTGCTATCATGTCACTTCTAATTCTTTTTTTCTTTAGATTAGCCAAACCCAAATCCTGCAGCCGTTCTTCATATGTTTTAGTCTCCAGACCTTTGATCATCTTAGTTGCTCTTCTCTGAACTTTTTCCAAAGTCTTAACATCTTTTTTTTTTATTTGGGTAGCAATAGCACTTAGACTTATATCCCACTTCACAGTGCTTTACAGCCCTTTCTAAGCGGTTTACAGAGTCAGCCTCTTGCCCCCAACAATCTGGGTCCTCATTTTACCCATCTCGGAAGGATGGAAAGCTAAGTCAACCTTGAGCCTGGTGAAATTCGAACTGCCAAATTGCAGTCAGCCGGCAGTCAGCAGAAGTAGCCTGCAGTACTGCATTCTAACCACTGAGCTACCACTGCTCTTCGCGGTAGGATAGTTCTTGCAGGTCCAGTTGACATTCAACCAGCTTGGCCCATGCCTGCTTAGCATCTGAACCTTGACAGGCACGGCCAGGAAATAATAAGATATTAAACTAGACTGGGAAATCAAACCAATATGCTAGGAGAAGCCAGTGGCAAACCACGTTTGCATTGTCATTAAGGAAATCACTTGCTGTGTAGAAGATGCCAGGAGCTGAGCTCACCCTGGTTCAGGGCAAGCATTTGCCCAATTGCGAAGCAGAAATGCCAAGCTCACTCAAATCTATGATGGGATCGGTGGAAGAAATATCCCAAAATACATGGTAGGGAAATTTCACTAAGGATGAAAAATTGCGGTGTTGAATTGCTTGAAGGTTGGCAGTCTTTGGGTCTTCCTTGGTTGGTCCTAATCAAATCAAATTCCAGTTAAAGGAATTTAGAATTTTATCACTCATGGATCAGACCCTGGTTGTACAACACCCAGTCTATTCTGGCATTGTCTGAAACCAATTTGTCGGAAATGGTATAGGGTCCCCCGCTTATTTATTTATTTATTTATTTATTTATTTATTTATTTATTTATTTATTTATTTATTTATTTATTTATTTATTTATTTATTTATTTATTTATTTATTTATTTATTTATTTATTTATTTGTCAAGCGTATATATGATTACGAACAAAGTATAAACAGAGTATAAACATGTTTGTGAATATATAAGAAGTACAAGCATGGTTATGAGTACAAGAAATTTTACGAATATATGGGTACATTAGGACAGGGATGGTAAGCACGATGGTGCGCTTATGCCCACCCCTTACAGACCTCTTAGGAATGGGGTGAGGTCAACGGTAGACAGTCTAAGGTTAAAGTTGTGGGGGTTTGGGGAAGAAACTACAGAGTTGGGTAATGTATTCCAGGCATTGACCACTCTGTTGTATATGTAGCTCAAGGTTGAACTGTGGAGTCCTTGGTGCTTTCTGAGTTTGGTTGTCTGCTTGCAGACATTTCATTTCCCAACTAGGCATCAAAGAACATCAAAAATTTAGCACAGTCTTGTCTCGTTCCTTTGCTGTCCTGCAGTTGGTCTGTTTCATCATATTCTATCCATACTGTAGCTTCTTGACCTGTGTGTGGGTTTCATATGAGGCTGTTGCGAACAGAAGAATGTAATCCTCTTCTAGTGAAATATCTCTGGACATTCTCAATTGTGTTAATGTCTGATATGTAGTGTGGGTTCCAGACAGATGAGCTGTATTCGAGAATTGGTCTAGCAAATGTTTTGTATGCTCTGGTTAAAAGTACAATATTTCCGGAGAAGAAGCTACGCAAGATTAGGTTTACCACTCTTAATGCCTTCTTGGCAATGCTGTTGCAGTGGGCTCTGGCACTTAGATCCTTAGAGATGAGTACTCCAAGGTCCTTTGCTGAGTGAGGATCTTGAGCAGAGGGTTGAGCAGAGGGTTGGGCTAGAAGACCTCCAAGGTCCCTTCCAACTCTCTTCTTCGGTTATTTTTTTTCTTACCCTTAACGATGAGAATAGGAGATTTGGGTTGACATGTTATTCCTCATCCCAAATTTCCTGGTCCTGATTTCCTTGGAGGATAAGAATCCTCAAATCATTTTCTCTCCTTAAGTAAGCGGAAGGACCAACAGGTTCTATATGGTGTGCTTGGGTTTTTGGGGTTTTTTTTGCAAACTAGAAAGCTTGTTCTCGAAAAGCCTCCTTAAAAACATCTGCAATATACATTAGTTTGTCCTTTTCTCCCCAAATCAGGGGGAGGGAGGGAGGGAGGAGGGGGGGGGAGGGAGGGGGGGAGAGAGAGAGAGAGAGAGAGAGAGAGAGAGAGAGAGAGAGAGAGAGAGAGAGAGAGAGAGATGTCAGACTTATTAATGTGCTTGCTTTCCCCAAGCAGCTTTTAGCTTCTTATCACTCCATGTTCCTAAGCAGAGACACCAACTGAATTTGAAAGAGCCCGCTAAAGTCAGCCACGGAGAAACCAATATCTGAACACTGCAGGAAGAAGCATCAGGGAAGAAGGGAAATGCAAAAGTTGGAGAAAGGTTTCTATTAGGAAGAGCTGGCTGTGAGCAGATGTCTGAAAATCCAACAACAATAACAAAAGAAATTCATGGGGCCTTCTCATCAGGATCTCCGAATTGGCCTTGGAGTTGACTGTCTGAGGCACGGAGCCAGCTACCATGGAGAAAAGATGGGCCTTTGTTTAGGAGACTCTGGTTGGGTTGAAAGAATTGGGCTGCAAAGAATCGCAAAGAGGAGGATGGTGGAGTTCATTGGAGAGATATTTCTAGAATGCGTGTGGTCCTAGTCTAGAGAACAATCCAACCATCACCTCCATGATCTCTGTCAGCTGGGATAGAAGTGGACAAGGAGTCCGTCAAATCCATGGAGAGCTATTCAGATGCCCAGGAATAAGTGAAGAGATGTCCCCCAAAACATACAATTTTGAAAAGAAGAGTTTTTAAAAGCATTTTCTTGAGTTCCACTTGGGTCTGCTGCCTTGGAGAACATCTTGTTCTCCAAGTTGTTGAGACTCTAGAAAAAGTGCAGAGAAGAGCAACCAGGATGATTAGGGGACTGGAGGCTAAAACATACAATGAACGGTTGCAGGAACTGGGCATGGCTAGTCTAGTGAAGAGAAGGACCAGGGGAGACATGATAGCAGTGTTCCAATATTTGAGGGGCTGCCACAGAGAGGAGGGGGGGTCAGGCTGTTTTCCAAAGCACCTGAAGGCCAGACAAGGAATAATGGATGGAAACTGATCAAGGAGAGATTCAACCTAGAAATAAGGAGAAATTTTCTGTCAGTGAGAACAATCCAGGAATGGAACAGAAGTTGCCTTCGGAAGTTGTGGGAGCTTCATCACTGGAGGCTTTCGAGAAGAGATTGGACTGCCATTTGTCAGAAATAGTGTAGGGTCTCCTGCTTGGCCAGGGGGTTGGACTAGATGACCTACAAGGTCCCTTCCAATTCTGTTAATCTAATATAATCTCACAAAGAACGCCGTCTCTATGAACATTTCATCGCTCAGGAGCAGTTCTGTTTTTCAGACCGTTACTCCTTTTTTAGGCTGTTTCTCCCATCCTTTTGCTCACCGAAGCCGGTGTTTTTAAGCAGTTCCCACAGAAGAGAAGGAACAGAAATGCAGGCCAGGGGAAGACCTACAGAAGAACCTGGCCTTCCTCCCTTCCCACTTTTGAAACCAAAGCAGCCTAATAGCATCTTATTTATATTTCCCCAGAGAGGGCTGAAACGCATTTCAATATAACTGCAACGTTGTTAATTGAAATCAGTAATTTTGGCGCTCATTAATAACAAATCTCTAGGAAGAAATAACCCCACACCACAATTAATGATCACCATTAAAGGGAAAAAAAAAACCACGGGTCCTTTTTATAGCAAGATGGAGAACTTTGGGTTCGTTTTATAGCTGATTAGCACAGATTAAACTGTGCACCCCAATCTTCTGGCTTGCTACATATGCATATGTGCGGGATTACAATTTAGAAAGGCTACATCTACCTCGTGACTGTCAACCGGTAATGCTTTAGATTTTATAACGTGGGAAGAATGCTCAACATGTTCCAGAGGTCAGCCAGCAAATGATTCTAAACATTAAACTAATAGTGCATTGAAGAAAAAAAGAGGAATTCCTTTGTACTCTCAAAGGAGAAAAACTAATTTCTGCAATTTTAGAGGGTGGAATTAATCTGGTCCGTTCCTATCCTCCCCTCTTCCCGTTGAATTTCGCTTCCCTCTTTGGAGAATTCCATGATTTGATGGGTTTTCTTTTAGAGGTGCTCAACTACAATTTGGGGAGCCATTTCATTTTAACCACTTCGCACGCTCCCTTACAGTAGTGGGCCATTAGCTTGAGTTGGCTAAAAGCTTTCGAGGGGAAGCAAATGGGCTTTTCAAATTCTTCCCTCCGGTTGTGAGCGGAGAAATGGGAAGGAACATGGCCCTGAAGTTCTCAAAGGAAGGAGAAATCTTCCAACCTTTTCTCTTCCTTGGGGGGTGGTGGTGGTGACAATAACATTGCAATTTAAAAAAAAATGGAAGGCCTCCCTTCATATTGGAGGGAAGGGGGAAAGCCAGGGAGGCCGAGAAGACCAGAGAGAAGACTGGAAAAATTTCAGGCATCTAACACCTGTAAGATTGGCAAAAATGTCAAATAAAATTTCACCGTTATGCTGGAAGTGTCATAATACACACGGTACATATTTTCACATGTGGTGGACGTGTGAAAAAGCAAAGAAATTTTGGATTAAAGTTAGAAAAATAGTAGAGGAAATAATAAAAATTCGTATTGATTGGAAACCGGAACTTTATCTATTAGGAATCATTACAGGTAACTACTCGAAAGAAATATATTATTTAATAGTACATATAGTAACAGCCGCCAGAATAACTTATGCAGCAAAATGGAAACAAAATGACACACCTAAGGACGAAGAAATTATAAAAAAAATTCTCGAATGTGCGGAGATGTATAAAATGACTAAAGAGCTACAAGATAAAGAAGAGTCTGAATATTATATAACATGGAACAGACTGTATGAATGGTTAAAGAACAAGGAGAAGAATGTATAAGAAGTGTAAATATTAATATATCAACTAGGAGCAGAAAGTAAATGTGTATATATTGAAGAGTAGTGAATATAAATATTTATATGTATTAGGTGGATACATAAATAGTATATATACCAACTTTGATTAACCGATCCTCAAATTGTAAAAATTAACGATTGTAATATATGTTTGTATGTTGTGTATGTTTTTAAATGTAATAAAACTATATATATATATAAAAAGACAACCATTTGTCCAGAATGATATAGATCTCCTGCTTGAGCAGGGGGTGAACTAGAACTAGAAGACCTCCAAGGTCCCTTCCAATTATTCTGTATTGTGTCTGCTCCAGGGGTGGGTTCCGGATTCTGCTACAGCGGTTTGCTCAGGGATGCGCCGCGTGGGTGCGCATGCGCAGTACTAAAAAAAAGCTTCTGCTCCATGCGCAGAAGCAAAAAACAAGATGGCGGCTCCTACAGCGCAGCCAAGAGAAACGGCTCGGGGGCGTGGCAGGCCTGGGTCACTGCCAGTTCTAGTGACCCAGGCCGCCAAGTTACTAACGGTTCTATAGAACCGGTCTGAATCGGTAGGAACCCACCTCTGGTCTGCTCCCCATCACTCCTAAAAAAATCCTAAAAGAGGTTCAAACATTACAACCCATAAAGACCAAACTTGTTGAAATCATTCCTAAATGAAGGTGGAGTTTGGCTTAACCAGGTTCTCAGACTCTTGTCTCTAAGCTCCTGATTTCTTGACTTTAAATAAATTAAGAATAAATAAAGAAAAAGTAAAAAAAAAAACACCACAATTTAGAATCAAGAAATTCCATGGGACACATCATGGCTTGACAAGATGCTTCATGATATAACATGTGATGACACAGTAAAATTGCTTCTGATTAAAGTATCTTTGGGTCTCAGATTGATTCTGCCGGTCAAGATGTCCACTGGTTCCACTTTTTTTTTAAATTGGGATGGGGATAAATTCAACCTTGAGGAACAAAGTTTTTCTCAACTCTGCTAGATTCCTGTCTTCGGTTTAATGGTTGTTTCTGGTTTCTGGTTGGCTTCTTGGTCTACCTCCATGGTTGTCCTTCAGTCCTAATTTAGTTGCTTTCTTGCAGAAGTTTCATTACCCAACTAGGTAACATCATCAGTGCTCGAAGGGAATGGAGTTTGCTTTCTGTTCATATACAGTACAACCACACTGCCTTCAAACGCTGATGATGTTACCTAGTTGGGTAATGAAACGTCTGCAAGAAAACCACATATCTCAGAGAGCACCAAGGACCCCTCATAACAGTCCTCCTCCTCCTCCTCCCCCTCCTTTTCCTCCTCCTCCTCTCCTCCTCCTCTCCTCCTCCTCCTCTCCTCTTCCTCCTCCTCCTCCTCCTTCCCCTCCTCTCCCTCCTCCTCTCCTCCTCCTCTTCCTCCCCCCTCCTCCTCTCTGCAAACCCCACCCCTTCTAGCACTGATGATGTTACTTAGTTGGGTCATGTAACCTCTGCAAGAAAGCCACCAAGCTCAGAGAGCACCAAGGACCCCACAGTTCAACCCTAAAAATACTCTCTTCTACCAGTCCTAATTTACTCTTTGCTCTAATTTCAGGTTTGATTTTTGACCTGCCTCCTGGCTTACCCTAACAATTCCTTGGCCCCACAAATCCCAGTTCATTTCAAAAGCTCTCTGTAGTTCTGCCCTGAAATGACTGGTGAGATTATTTCACTAGAAACGTGCCACCAAAATGAATTTGACTGAATAATCTGATGCTAATGAACGCCTAACAATCTGCATGTGCTTTTAATGAATAGATAATGAACTAAAATAAGAGTTTCATAACAACAGTGACAATAATTGAATAACAGAAACAATTAAGCATCCTGATAGCTGATAGACCTGTGTTCTGATTTGGTTTGGAACCACTATGTTATATATTTATAAACGGGCTGGGCTGAGAGAGAGAGCGATTGGCTCAAAGTCACCAAGTTGGCTTTGTTGCCTAAGGTGGGACTAGAACTCACAGTTCCTGGAGATTGGCTCAAAGACACCCAGCTGGTTTTCATGCCTATGGCGGGACTAGAACTCACCGTCTCCTGGTGATTGGCTCAAAGTCACCCAGCTGGCTTTCATGCCTAAGGCGGGACTAGAACTCACCATCTCCTGGTGATTGACTCAAAGTCACCCAGCCAACTTTTATGCCTAAGGTAGGACTAGAACTCACAGTCTCCTGGTGATTGGCCCAAAGTCACCCAGCTGGCTTTCATGCCTAAGGCGGGACTAGAATTCACCCTCTCCCGGTGATTGGCCCAAAGTCACCCAATCGCCTTTCACACCCAAGGCGAAACTAGAATTCACAGTCTCCTGGTTTCTATGCCAGTGCCTTAACCACTACACCAAAAATATACATTTGTGGCCATGAATTTGGGAGAATCCATTTCATGTCAAGCTTTGTTGGGAGGTCCAATTTTGAGCTCCGGGTCAGGATTAGCAGGGAGAATAAATATACCCCGATGTCTTAATTGAAGGCCACTTTCTTTCAAAATCAGCCAGGCGTCAAATAATTCAAGCAATTTTCCATTAAAAACGGTGTCAGCAAGCAAGACATCAGTTTCTAAACCAAATGGGTTTGGGGGTTTTAATTTCTTTTTGTCCCCCCCCATCTTTCATTTGTGCCGGCGAGATTATATTAAAAAATCATCAACAACAAAAGTCACATGGTCTTCCTAATCCATATCGCCATGCATTAGAGACATTTTTCCCCCGTTTTGATAGAGACAAACAAAATATTCAGCTCAGTGGGTAATGCCCTCTCTTAAAACACACTCATGTTCTCTCTCTCTCTCTCACACACACACGCCGATTATAATAATACCCCTGCCCATTTCTAAAAAAAAAAAAGCCGGAATGTTCAGATAATTAAAATAGGAAACAAACAGCAATTTTGTTCCAACTTCAATTTTGCAAATCCCTAAAGGGAGAGAAAAATGGTCATTTCATAGAAAGATGGTGTTTGATAATATGTGATAAGGACTCGGGGAGGAGAAGAACCGGCAGATTAAAGAAAGATGCGAGGTTCGCATTCTGAACATGATTAGAAAAGGTAAAATGGTACAAGGAGGAATTTTTGGTCCCAGCTGGATAAATAAAACCATTGTGATAGCCACATCATAAGGGAAAGGAAAGAAATTTCCTCAATCGATCATTTTTAGAAACAATAGGAAGCTGGCTGGATGAGAGCCTATTAAAAATCAGTGGGAGTGTTTTTCCCCTCTTGTTTGATTCATTGAAACAAGAGGTAGACTATATGGAACATGGTCATTCATTTATTTATTTATTTATTTATTGCATTTTTATGCCGCCCAACTCCCAAGGGACTCTGGGCGGCTTACAACAGAAGTATAAAAAACATTAAAACAATATAAATATTAAAAAAACGATTTAAAAAGCCATACATACCATTCGTGGACGGATCTCACAGATTGTAACATTGAGATCAGCGGCCCCAGGCCTGCCGGAAAAGCCAGGTCTTCACCGCTTTCCGGAAGGCCAGCAGGGTGGGGGCAGTCCGGATCTCAGGAGGTAACTGGTTCCAGAGAGCTGGAGCAACCACAGAGAAGGCCCTCCCCCGTGGGCCCGCCAGCCGGCACTGTTTAGCTGACAGGACCTGGAGGAGACCAACTCTGTGGGATCTTACCGGTCGCTGGGAGCTATGTGGTAGAAGGCGGTCTCGAAGATAACCCGGCCCTGAGCCATGCAGGGCTTTAAATGAATATATGGTTGTAAGATACTTCTTTGTGGACCTCAAGAATGGAAGAATTGGGAGATCTGAATCACATGACATCTTGATTCCCAGATCATTTCAGAATAACAGAATTGGAAGGGACCTTGCAAGTCCCTTGCAAGGTGGCGCAGTGGTTAGAGTGCAGCACTGCAGGCTACTTCAGCTGACTGCTAGCTGCAGTTTGGCGGTTCAAATCTCACCGGCTCAAGGTTGACTCAGCCTTCCATCCTTCCTAGGTGGGTCAAATGAGGACCCAGATTGTTGGGGGCAATATGCTGACTCTGTGAACCGCTTAGAGAGGGCTGTAAAGCACTGTAAAGCGGTATATAAGTCTAACTGCTATTGCTATTGCTATTCTAGTCCAACCCCCTGCTCAAGCAGGAGACTATTCTGGACAAATGACTAATTTGTGTCCTGCCTTTTCTCTGTATCTCAGATGACTTCCATGGAGCTGCTTTCATTTGCTTCAGAACAATTTCAGACAAATGGTTGTCCAGTCTCTTCTTGAAGACCTCCAGTGATGGAGCACCCACAACTTCTGGAGGCAAGCTGTTCCACTGGTTAATGGTTCTCACTGTTAGGAAATTTCTCCTTTGTTCTAGGTTGCTTCTCTCATTGATTAGTTTCCATCCAGTGTTTCTTGCCTTGCCTTCTGGAGTTAGAATAACAGTATAACAGAGTTATGAGGGACCTTGAAGGTCTTGTAGTCCAACCCCCTCAAGCAGGGGACCCTATTCTAATTTGGACAAATGACTAATTTGTGTCCTGCCTTTTCTCTGTATCTCAGATAACTTCCATGGAGCTGCTTTCATTTGCTACGGAACATAGACACCATGAGATAAATTGGGCTGAGAAAGAGCGGTGGTTCAAAGCCACCAGTGGCAAACTCCATGATTAAAGTTGTGTGAATAGTGTGTCCAAGGCTTTAGTGAATCCGAGACTTTAACTCCTACAACACAGTGGCTCCCACCTCACAAATTCTCCCGGAGTTAATAAAAATCAACATCATAATCCAATTCCTCTTACATCTACATTAACTCACACAATTATATTATAAAGATTTAAGTGAATTGACTTAATAGAACTGAATCTATAAGTGAATTGTGAGTTAATAAGTGAACTGTCTTAAATAGAAAATTAAACAGCGATGTTAATTTCCAAGTCATCCTTCAGCGGGGACTCCAGAAACTATAGAACGGTGATGGCGAAGCTATGGCACGCGTGCCACAGGTGGCACGCGGAGCCATATCTGAGGGCACGCGAGGCATTGCCCTATGTCAGCTCCAGCACGCATGCGCGTGCTGGCCAGCTGATTTTCGGCCTTCTTTTCGGCCGTTTTCGCTCTCCCCAGGCTTCAGGAAAGCCTCCTGAACCCTGGGGATGGCGAAAAATGGCCCAACGGGCCAACCAGAAGTTCGTTTCCGAACTTCCAGTTGGCCTGTTTGGCTGTTTTTCGCCCATCCACAGGCTCCGGAGGCTTTCCTGAAGCCTTGGGAAGACAAAAACGGCCTCCCCCCGCCGGGCAGCACTGCCCTATCCTTGTCACTCAGTCCTTCAAAAAGGATTCCACATCAGTTTTCCTGCACCTTTCTGTAATCTACGAATTGGGGGGGGGGGAGAGAAATTAAGTTCAGGTTTTAATCCTAAAATGAACTTCAGGAGCGATTTTTGAACTGATACGCAAACTGAAATCCAGACCTCTTTTCGAAAGGTGGACTTGTTGATTTTCCATAGCTGAAAAAAAAAATGCAAAAGGAAACAAGAGGAAGGGAAAAGGCACACCAAAATGTGATTATTGGCAAAAAAACACAAACCCTAGTGTTCTCATGAAGAGAAAATTGCAGGTAAAAAGCATTTTTACCCATCTGGGGAAAATAGTGTAGAAATATTGGGACACATGTTGATGAAAACATACGAGTATTTTCATATTTTATTTTAATTGCCAACTGAGGTGGAAACGGGACAATTATCTGATTCATGTTCCCTTTGGCTTGTGCTTCTTTTGTATTTCAGAAGGAGGGTTTTTTTCAACAACAATTATGGGTTAATTACAGGTTTTGCATGAGCACATGTGTAGATACTCATACTCTACTCCACAGACTACAATCCCAGCAATATTGAACAAATCTAGGAGTATGGATGCTGGGTTAAGTGCTTTTTCAAAAGGCAACTGGACTTCCTTTGTTTTTCCTTGAAGACATTTCGCTTCTCATCCAAGAAGCTTCTTCAGTTCTGACATGAATTATTCAGATGCAGTCAGAAGTTCACTCAGAACTGAAGAAGCTCCTTGGATGAGAAGCGAAATGTCTTCAAGGAAAAACAAGGGAAGTCCAGTTGCCTTTTGAAAAAACAGCACTTTTTGGATAATCAAATCAATCAATCAATCAGTCGGTAGGAGACAACATATGTTGCTTGGAGGCTTCACTTGGAGGTGGAACAAAAGCTTATTTCCAAAGCTGTTGGAACCCACCCCAATTTCTATTTCATTTCTCTGTCTTTCTTTTTATTTTTGCCTTTGTTGCTGTCTTTCTTCTGATGTTAAAATTCAGCCGGTTCAGACCGGTTCGCCAAAACTGGTAGTGGAAATTGAGGGTGGGCCCGCGCACCCACCCACCCGCCCCGGCTCTATGACATCCTTTGTAGGGACATTTTTGAGGCTGGGCGCATGCGCGGAAGGCGGGCGCGCATGAACCGGGAGCGCACGTGCATGAAGCAAGCATGCGCGCACGAGGTGAACCGGTAGGGGCAAACTGGGAAACCCACCCCTGGTGGGGATCCATACCTGTGAAGCTCCAGGGAAAAGGGGAGAGTCAGAAGAAGAAGCTGAAGAACTGAAGAAGCTTCTTGGATGAGAAGTGAAACGTCTTCAAGGAAAAAAAACCAAGTCCAGTTGCCTTTTGAAAAAAAGCACCTTTGGGATGCTGGGGTAGATAATTCCCTTAAAAATTGGAAAATGGGAACTGGCCTGAGGGACTGCCAAACTTTTCAGAACCATCCAGCAATAGATATATATATATTTTTTAAGGATTGCAAAAATTTCCAGCAGGTCAATTAAAAGTGAAGTCAGAAAAAGACCTTCAGCCTGGAACCTTCATGCATCCTTCAGCTTCATTCAATAATGTCTGGCTCCCATTTATTATTTTAACTATCTAGAGCCTAAGCAATCCTTAAAAGTTCCCTAAGCATTCCCCAGGTCAATAAAGCCAATTGGAAAAGAACTTTGAGTGGATCCATTAGCAAATAACTTTGACTACGAATGCTGGCAGGGCACATTACAGAACGTACAGTAACTAAGTTCTCCTCCAAGGCAGCTTATGAAGAGGAGCCGAAGAGGGTACAGTCAAAATAATGGGCAGATTTCTGGATTTTGTGGGTTTTTTGGGGGGGGGCGGGACTGACAGGGGTGGTGTTTAGAATTCCTGCTGAAAAGGCAGCAAATTCAGACCTAATGGAAGAGAATCGTTGTAGCTCAGTGTTGAACTGTGGGGTCCCTGGTGCTTTCTGAGCTTGGGGGTTGTTTTGCAGATGTTTCATTGTCCAACTAAGTGCTAGAAGAGAGTGGGAGAGGAGGAGGAGGAGGAGGAGGAGGAGTGTGGGGTCCTTGGTACTCTCTGAGCTTGGTTGTTTGCTTGCAGACATTTCATTACCAAACTAGGTAACATCAGTAGTATAAGGGAG
>QLTV01004128.1:70974-83985 GCA_003457575.1 Thermophis baileyi
AAGAAGAAGAAGAAGAAGAAGAAGAAGAAGAAGAAGAAGAAGAAGAAGAAGAAGAAGAAGAAGAAGAAGAAGAAGAAGAAGAAGAAATGTGTGGTTGTATGCAAAAGGTTTAATTACCCGGCTAGGTAACATAATTAGTGCTAGAAGGGAATGGGGTTTGCAGAGAGGAGAAGAAAGAGAAAGGGAGGGGGAGGAGGAGGAGGAGGTGGAGGAGGAGGAGGACTATGGAGCCCTTGATGCTCTCTCAGCTTGGTTATTTTCTTGCAGATGTTTCATGACCCAAACTAGGGAACATAATCAGTGCTAGAAGGGAATGGGTGTTTGCGGAGAGGAGGAGGAGGAGGAGGAGGAGGAGGAGGAGGAGGAGGGGGGGGGAGGGGGGGGGGGGGGGGGGGGGGGGGGGGGGGGGAGGAGGAGGAGGAGGAGGAGGAGGAGGAGTTGTTCACTGATGATATCCTTGGTCAATAAACAGCTTTGATCATGTTACCTAGTTTGGTAATGAAATGTCTTCAAGGAAACAACCAAGCTCAGCGAGCACCCAGGAACCTACAAACTCAAATCTACCGTTATCTGAATTTTTAAAGAGTCTCTGAGAACTTAGCTCTATCTCAAGTCCATCAACTTTCCCACACAAGGTGTGGGCTGAATTCTCCTCCTACACTAGATTGGAGTCTGAGCAACTAGGCTGTGCCATCTGTAAAGAGTGGGCTAGTGGACATGCGAATGACATATCAGCCTACTATGAGTAAGCCGGAGCATCTGAAGGGAGGTGGCGTTGGTGCCTTATCACGTCACGTGGATGGCCACCAGTTGGCTAAAAAGGACTCTGTGCCAAAAATTGCTTTGTGTGTGTGTGTGTATCTTTTTTTAAACCCCATCTCGCTTAATTGGATGAATTTTTTTTTAAGTGCATCAATAAAACATCGTTTTAAGCGAATGGGATCATCTCATGCTGCATTCTAAGGATGCAGAGAGAAACTTTAAGGTTCTAAGAAGAGAGAGGGAATTAATAGAATAATAGGGAAGGGACTTTTGAGGTCTTTTAGTCCAACCCCCTGCTCAGGTCTTCTAGTCCAACCCCCTGCTCAGGTGGTTGCCCGATTTGTCTTAAAAACATCGAGTGATGTAGCACCCACAACTTCTGGAGGCAAGCTGTTCCACTGGTTAATTGTTCTCATTATTAGGAAGTTTCTGTTAGGAAGTTCTCACTGTTAAGAAGTTTCTCCTTCATTCCAGGTTGCTTCTTTCCTTGATTAGTTTCCATCCATTGTTTCTTGTCCTGCCTTCTGGTGCTTTGGAAAATAGCTTGACCCCTCTCTTCTTTGTGGCAGCCCCTCAAATATTGGAACCCTGCTATCATGTCACCCGTAGCTCTTCTATTCACTAGAAGAACTTTTAGACTTAGTCCAACCCAATCTAATGGTGTTATTGTGGGCATCAAACGAAGAGAAATTCACTAGTAGCCACCTTCAGCTTCCAGAAGGAAGGTGCGACATAAAGCTTACAACATAATAACAACAATGAGGATTATTGATGCAGAAATGGGACACAGCTGGCCGGACGTGAACAAAGAGATGTAAAACCGATCTGAATAAGAGTCAGACCGAACCGTCCTTTCTTATAATGTATTTCTTCCGACAAAGGAAAAAAAGATGATTTTTTTCAGCTCCTGAACATCTTAAGAATACCTTATCTGTAGCTCCATCAATTCCTTTGGTAGTTTTTCTATTCAGCTTCATCTCCTTACTTGTTGCGTGAGCTGTAGAAAGAACAAAACAAAAAAAAAAACCACAACCCCATCACTCCCAATCTATTCGGCGGCCTCTTTCTTCCCCAGTTTTTACTCTGTGTTCCCTCTGTGAAGAATGCAGCTTAATATGTTTTGTCATTGCCAGGTTTTTAAGCCCCCCTCCTGGCGTTGGCGAAGCCCTGCACCTGTGAGCTGGGGTTATTTAATTTGGTCTCAAGAACCTTTGCCATCTATGGCAGTCGCCGCAACTGGAGTCTATGGCTTTTCTGTCAAATCTTCCCTTCCTAGCAAAATAAATCTCATTAGCATCACTTTGCTCAATTAAACGGAATGAAAGTTGCAATCCCAGTTGAAATCGAATTGGAGATGGCCTGAAGCATCGTGAGGAGAGACATCGCGGATGCTACTTGGGGGGGTGGGGGTGGGGGTGGCGCTGGAAAAATGGCAGCTGGCAATGGTCATTTTCAAGGAGGGTGTATTTAAATCTAGTAGTGGAATAGAGCAGGGCAGATGACCAGCCAGCTGGTGGGAGCTGGGAGTGAAAGAGATGCCAGTCAGGTAACAGAAAGAAAAATCAGAACCAGTGCCGGCTGGGAGGGCCTTCTCTGTGGCTGCCCCAGCCCTCTGGAACCAGTTACCTCCTGAGATCCGGACTGCCCCCACCCTATTGGCCTTCCGGAAAGCGGTTGAAGACCTGGCTTTTCCGGCAGGCCTGGGGCCGTTGATCTCGCTGTTGTAATCTTGCGAGATCCGGCCATGAATGGTGTGCATGGGTTTTTAAATTGTTTTTTAAATGTTTTTATAATGTTTTTAATGGTTTTTTTTATAGTTCTGTTGTAAGCCGCCCAGAGTCCCTCGGGAGTTGGGCGGCATAGTTCAAAAAAATTCAATAAATAAATAAATAAATAAACCAAGCAAAGAGTCCATAAAGACTTGTCCCCAAACTCTGCCTAACCAGGAAGGTTAGAGATTGGACAGCCATTTGTCTGAAATGGCATAGGTTCTCCTGCTTGAGTAGGGGATTGGACTAGAAGACCTCCAAGGTCGCTTCCAACTCTGTTATTCTGCTAGATCAGGGGTCTCCAACCTTGGCAACTTTAAGACTTGTGGACTTCAACTCCCAGAATTCTGGGAGCTTTGCTGGCTGGCTGAGCTTTGCTGGCTGAGGAATTCTGGGAGTTGGAAGTCCACAAGTCTTAAAGTTGCCAAGGTTGGAGACCCCTGTGTTAGATGACCCTTTCTATTGGGGAGAAGATGTCTATGGGATGATCAAGCCACAACCAATGAATATAATGTCCCTGCTCAGACCAGCGATATATGTTTTGATGTATGATACAAGCAGGCAGAGCTGGAAGGTGGAGTCAAGCATGCCATCAGCTTAGAGTCATTAATTTCCTAACCCCTGTTGAGTATAACCCCTGCTGAGTTGCATTGATCCTTATCTGGTGCCAGTTTAGTATTGAATTTTAGTTGACTAGATTCTATACAATAAATCTTTTAAACGGCAACTTGATATGTGGCCCTGATCCTTCGTGCCTACATCAGTGCCCAATTTAGTTCGTTTTCACACAAATTCACTTTCTGGTTCTCCCCACCTTTGAATCAACCCAGATACCAAAACATCTCTTTCCTGTGTTAGATGACCCTTTCTATTGGGGAGAAGATGTCTATGGGATGATCAAGCCACAACCAATGAATATAATGTCCCTGCTCAGACCAGCGATATATGTTTTGATGTATGATACAAGCAGGCAGAGCTGGAAGGTGGAGTCAAGCATGCCATCAGCTTAGAGTCATTAATTTCCTAACCCCTGTTGAGTATAACCCCTGCTGAGTTGCATTGATCCTTATCTGGTGCCAGTTTAGTATTGAATTTTAGTTGACTAGATTCTATACAATAAATCTTTTAAACGGCAACTTGATATGTGGCCCTGATCCTTCGTGCCTACATCAGTGCCCAATTTAGTTCGTTTTCACACAAATTCACTTTCTGGTTCTCCCCACCTTTGAATCAACCCAGATACCAAAACATCTCTTTTTCCATTCTAGACTAGTTTTGTCAGTGCTGCTTATTGAAGGATAGGCACCCAACCAGGTTTAAATCACACAAACAGGTGCAGGAGAATAAGGTCTTCCCAATGGGTGTTTTTCTTTGGAAAAGAAGAAAAATCAAAACGAAATGAAGACAGGGAGGGAATTTCTCCTTGGTCTGTAATGTGGGCTGGAGAACTCTCAGAAGCAATTGGGCCAGAGGTCTACAAATATCAGTTTAGGTCAACGATAGGTCAGAGTGATCAGTGGAAGTGAGATGATGGATCACGACTTCTGCGGAGTCTGGCAAATGAGTAGTTAGCGAGTTGACCTCAAGCTGCATCTATGACAATCAAATCAATGGCTTAATTTTTCCTCCAAGTTACCATGGGTCATTTTAATTTTCTCAGACCCGCTCTCCAGGCATAGCCGGACATCTGCACACTTCAATTACTGTTTTGGAGATCTGGAAGAAGTGAAAGTTTTTGTAATGAAATGAAAAAGGCAATCGGTATCCTAACGGATCTCGCTGATTTTCCAATATCCGTAAACCCTGGCAATACCATCTGGGCTTTCTCCGTGTCCAGATCTAAAAGAGATTTTAGAATAGAATCATTGAGCTGGAAGCGACCTCAGAGGTCTTCTAGTCCAACCCCTTACTCCAGGCAGGAGACCTTATATCATCCTGGTCAAATGATTGTCTGGTCTATTTTTGAAAACCTCCAATGACGGAACACCCACAATTCTAGGAGGCAAACTGTTCCACTGATTAATTGTTAATAAATTCAAATTTCAAATTAAGAATTGAGCTGGAAGGGACCTTGGTGGTCTTTTAGTCCATCCTCCTACTCAAGCAGGAGATCCTATACCATTTTAGACAAGTGACTGTCCAGTCTCTTCTTGAAAACCTCCAGTGATGAAGCACCCACAACTTCTGGAGGCAAGCTGTTCCACTGGTTGATTGTCCTCACTGTTGGGAAGTTTCTCCTTTATTCCAGGTTGCTTCTCTCCTTGATTAGCTTCCATCTGTTGTTTCTTGTCTTGCCTTCGGATGCTTGGAAAATACCTTCCAGTTTCCAAAGAGATGAAATCAATCAATCAGAATAGATCTGGAAGGAACCGTGGAGGTCTTCTAGTCCAACCCCCTGCTCAAGAAGGAGACCCTATACCAATTCAGACAAGTGGCTGTCCCCCAGTGATGAGGGCAAGCTGTTCCACTCGTTCATTGTCCTCACTGTTGGGAAGTTTCTCCTTTATTTCAGGTTGCTTCTCTCCTTGATTAGCTTCCATCCGTTGCTTCTTGTCTTGGGTTGCTTTTCCAAGTCATCTTTTGAAAGTTGAGAAAACAAACCAAGATGCTGACGTATTGGAACAGGATGATATTAAGGCTTCTTTGATGCACGCACGCACACACACAGGGGCATCTGGGTCCCGACGTCAATATTGTTGCATAATTAATGCAAGGTCTTATCTAAGGCAGACTGGAGTGGGACGGAGTGTTTTCAAAAATCAATTTTTCTGCCTGAATTACAAACACTACAAATTGAACCCGATAAAGGAGGAGGGATCTCGTACTGGTAAACGAAGGAGGGAAGTGTCTTAATTAGGCAACAAAGCTCATCCAAAAATCTTAGCTTTGCTTCGTTATGAGATCACCTGGCTTTGTGCTTCAATTTTGCAGACGTGAAGGTGAACAAAAAAGAAGAGAAGGAAGCATCTGGCAGACAGGAGTACTAAATTGATGACCCTTTAACAGGAACTGCAAATATGAAAATGTAATTATTCTCCAAAGTCTTGTTGCTGAGGTCCTCGCCAGTTTGTCCCCAAGGTGCCTTATCAAGAGGCAACTGGACTTTCTTTGTTTTTCCTTGAAGGTATTTAACTTCTCATCTAAGAAGCTTCCTCAGTTCTGTTCTGTACAGTACTGAAAAACTGAAGAAGCTTCTTAGATGAGAATGTCTATGGAGATTCACAGCCATCCAGGTCAGGGTTGTCCCAAAGGTGCTTTTTCAAGAGGCAACTGGACTTTCTGGTTTTTCTTGAAGACGTTTCACTTCTCATCTAAGAAGCTTCTTGAGCTCCGGCATAACTAAAAGTCTATGGAGATTCTCAATCATCCAGGTCATGGTTGTCCCAAAGGTGCTTTTTCAAGGGGCAACTGGACTTTTTTTTTTTTGAAGACGTTTCACTTCTCATCCAAGAAGCTTCTTTAGCCAACCCCCTACTCTAGCAGGATACCCTATACCATTTCAGACAAATCGTTGTCTAATCTCTTCTTAAAAAACCTCCAGTGTTGAAGCACCCACAGCTTCTGGAGGCATGGCATTCCATTGATTCACTGATCTGGGATTATAGAATAACAGAATAATAGAGTTGGAAGGGACCTCAGAGGTCTTCTAGTCCAACCCCAGTGCTCAAGCAGGAGACCCTATGCCATTTCAGACAAATAGTTGTCCAATCTCTTCTTGAAAACCTCCAGTGTTGGAGCACCCCATTTTTAATTTTAAGATTTTAATGTGTAGGTTCTGTACAATTTCATAAAATTATTCTGAAACCAAGAACAATTTTTGTAGATTTCCCGGGTAGATTTTTTAATTTTTTTTTATTTTTTGCTAAGGGCTCATGCGGATTTTCTTTTATGGGCTCAAAGCCCCAAGGCATAGTAAAACAGTTGAAATTTCTCTTTGTGCTGCCACTTGGTAGCTTTGAGTTCAGTTAAGAAACTCACGCTAGGTTTACTGGGATCTGAACAGGACCTCGTCTTTATTCCTGGCAGAGACACCTGGTACAAAAATCACAGTAGGCTTCCCTTTCAACATTCGGCACTTTTGAGTTTTTCTGTTTTACACCGTCTAGCTAATGGTACTGACCTACCTTGGAGGGTGCTGCAAGGCTGAGTTAATTAACTTTTTAAAAAGTGCTTTGGTTCAGCTTCTGTGCGAGTGGGAGAGAGAGAGAGAGAGAGAGAGAGAGAGAGAGAGAGAGAGAAAGAGAGAATTCAGATATCTTCTAACACATGTCACAACAATCCAACCTCAGTGCGTTAGGCTGAGTCTAGGGAAAATGTTTGCTTTGATTTTAATATTAATGGCTTGGAAGCTGAACCTTCAAAGGGGCCATGTAGATATTCAAGGGGAGAAACTGATCTTAAGACCCTTTCTCAGAATTTTCTTCCTGGAATGAATTTGTGCAAGAAAGGCAATGGGTTGACTCCACTGCTTATCTCCAAAGACTGAAAATGGCAAATCGTCTAAAGGTAAATCGAAGATCTGTAACACGATTCCAATCTTTGGGTGATGTTCCAGAGGTTAAAGATGTGACAAAGTGACAATTATGGCTAATCGCAACCATGTGAAATGCCCATGCAGGTACTGAGATGGAGAGAAATGGTAGCTTGCCAGATGTGGCTGAGCTAATGCCTATTCTAACCAGCGCAGCCAGAGGTGGAGTCTGCTAAGAGTCCACCCAAATCTTGTGGGCCGTGGGTTCCTCACCCCTATGTTAACAGCAAGATTGAAAAATTGTGGGGAAGATGGCCAGGAATGGGAGAAAGAGCTGACAAAACTGGGAAACTGCCAGTTAGGCTGGAAGGAGGGGTGAAGCAGGGATCTTGCTTGGAATCATTGTACAGCTGCAAGCAACATAAGATCCATGAAGCCTTATCTTGTCATTCCCAGGGGAAGGCAAGCAGTTTGGTGCAATTCTTGTAACATAGGTGATAGATAAGGAAGTTACTGACTTTAGCTGTTCATGAGTGGCTCGGGTTGCTTACATCTGCATAAATAATCAAGACATAAAGCCAACAAGCCAATTGACAGATTATCTGATAAATGGCAGCTCAGCCCAGGTGGCAAGAAAACCAAGAGAAAGCATTTTAAGATTCTGCCTTAATTATCTCTCTAGAAATGCAAGTTAAAAATTCTGCAGTTTTCAAGATTCTGTGTTTATCCAAGATTATGTAGGAGATGACCAGGTTAAGAGAGGGGTCAAATGTGTCATAAGTCATGAGTCCCTGCATGCCCGCAAGACAGCTAATTTGAACTGTCCATAATTTGTTCCAGCCCATTTGAATGCCTCTTATTTCCAGTTCATTTCCCTTGACCGTTAGTACAGATTTTTGCAGAGAGCTTAATCTTGCAATAAATCTTTATCCTCATTTGAACTGTCTGAATCTCCTGATTTCCCCGGCACATGACAGATTAGCATTAAAGACATCTTTAAGGAGCCGAGGTGGCGCAGTGGTTAGAGTGCAGCACTGCAGGCTACTTCAGCTGACTGCTAGCTGCAGTTCGGCGGTTCAAATCTCACGGGCTCAAGGTTGACTCAGCCTTCCATCCTTCTGAGGTGGGTCAAATGAGGACCCAGATTGTTGGGGGCAATAGGCTGACTCTGTAAACCGCTTAGAGAGGGCTGTAAAGCACTATGAAGCGGTATATAAGTCTAAGTGCTATTGCTATTGCTATCTCCCTGAAATCTATGTACTGTAGGTCTTGATTTCTTGATCTTGTCCAGTTGGGAGGCATCTGATGGAGAGGAATTGTCCGGAGGATTCTTCTCTTGATTTAGCATAGGAGTTGGACAGTTTGGCGATCCTCAATGGTACTAAAGTGTCCCAAGCTTGGATCTAAATGAAATTCCCTAGCTGACCTCAATAGCAAAGCTACAAATCAATAGCACCCAGGCTGCTCAACCATAATTTCTTGTGCTGGTCTAGTATTTTCCTTCAAATATCAAGAGGAACGTTGTGGAATGGTTGCAGGAATTGGGTCTGGCTAGTCTAGAGAAAAGAAGGACTAGGGGTGACATGATAGTAAGATTCCAGTATTTGAGGGGCTGCCACAAAGATGAGGGGATTAACTTATCTTCCAAAGCACCTGAAGGCAAGACAAGAAACAATAACGGATGGAAACTAATCAAGGAGAGAAGCAACCAGGAATTCAGGAGAGACTTCCTAACAGTGAGGACAATTAACCACTGGAACAGCTTGCCTTCAGAAGTTGTAGGTGCTCCATCACTGGAGGTTTTTAAGAAGAGACTGGACAGCCATCTGTCTGAAATGGTATAGGGTCTCCTGCTTGAGCAGGGGGCTGGACTAGAAGACCTCCAAGGTCCCTTCCAGCTCTATTCTGATTGATTGAACCAGTAGAAGGGCTTGCCTTCAGAAGTGGTAGGTGCTTCATTACTGGAGGTTTTTAAGAAAAAACCAGACAGCCACTTGTCTGAAATGGTCTAGGCTTTCCTGCTTGAGCAGAGGGCTGGACTAGAAGACCTCCAAGGTCCCTTCCAGCTCTGTTCTGATTGATTGATTGAATGCACAAAGGAATGCCACCGACCAAAGCAGAACACAACTTTTAGCCAAAACAGCCCTGTTCTTGCACGTACAGATGGAAGCATCTGCAGGCTGTGTAATTATAGTTTCATTCTCCAATCTTCTTGGAGGGAGGGGCAGGAGCCATGGCAAAATTACGTATCTCCCGGTCTGTGTGATATTTACTTTAATAGCTATAAATTTACAGTTTATCCTGAAATCCTCTTCCTAGCTTCCATTACTGGGAGGTTTTATAGCCTGCCTGAATGCCACACACATCTGCAGCGCGCGCAACAAATGTGCGTTTTCTGTTGCTCCAGATGTGCCTGCTTCCCACCCGCTTTCAACATCGGTTGTGTACACGCAACATTGTTTGACAGGTTTAATGTTCCTTTGTAGCTCAGCTAAAACACGGAGACTTTTGCTTCAAGTTACGCAAAAGACACAAATAACCATTTTGGAAAGGGTAGGGGGAGTAATCCATTGCAGTTAGTCCTCGATTTATGAATTTTCACTTAGCGACCGTTCGAAGTTACAACGGCACTGAAAAAAATGACTTATGACCGTTTTTCACACCGAAGGCCGTTGCAGCATCCCCGTCATCACGTGATCAAAATCCAGACGCTTGGCAACTGACTCATATTTATGACGGTCGCAGCGTCCTGGGGTCACGAGGCAACTGGACTTTCTTTGTTTTTCTTTGAAGACGTTTCGCTTCTCATCCAAGAAGCTTCTTCAGCTCTGGCACAGCTAAATGTCTATGGAGATTCTCAGTCATCAAGTGTTTTGACCCAGCCTTAGCAGAAGCAAGAAACAGACTCCTTGTTCCGAAAAAACCCTCTTTATTTAGCAGCAAAATCTTCAGAAATACGAACTGTTGTCTCCTACGACCACCATTCCCCTTTCCTTCTATTTATTCCCCAGCCAGGGAGGGGCCATTCAACGTCCACGTGTGCCTTGCTTCCCGAGTCGACTCCTTGTCCTCAGTTGTTCTCCTCTCCTAACAGCTCTGCGCATACGCGCACCTGGAACAGGTCCCAGCTGTTCTTCCTCCTCACTCATAGCAGCCTCCAAAGGCAGCTGCCTCTCTGGTGGCTGGGAAATGTTGGATGGCCCTGGCTCTAGTTCTGCGTCCAACGCAGAGCATCCATCAGAGCCTTCCCCAGACTCCAGAACTGGCCCAAGTTCTTCCCCAACCTCCTCATCGTCCGAGTCTGCCGCCAGCTCTGCTGGCAGCTGGTGGGCCACAACATCCAGATCGTGGTTGTCCCAAAGATGTTTTTTTTCAAGAGGCAACTGGACTTTCTGGTTTTTCTTTGAAGACGTTTCGCTTCTCATCCAAGAAGCTTCTTCAGCTCTGGATCAGGTTTTTTGAGAGAGAATGAATAGCTAAGCTAATTTTCAACCAAAACCCAATTACTCTTTATTCCTGCGATTGGCTCAAGGACAGGTTTCTAAAGTTTTGCAAACCAGGCTCCATCCATTCTGAAACTTACATCCCATCTAATTTCCATGAATACCTTTTTTTTTCTTTGCTACTCTTTATTCGGGGCATTACAAAAACCGTCCTAGCAACATGCCTTCAGCGCTGAACGGCAAGAGAAAAACTGTTCCAGCCTCATTCAGTCTGTGGTATGTGTGTCTTTTAATTATTTAGCAGGCCTCATGAATTCTAAATACATTTCATTATTTTGAGGTGAATCAGTTCCTAACCCTGGAGATGACCAGTGATTTATTTATAACACCAGGGTTTTTTTCCCCCCACCATTTGTGCAGCATACCGATGAAAATTTCCCTATCCCCCAGCTGGTTAAAGTTGATTTCAAGACCTCTTTTTTAGCTGCACAACAAATGTAAGTTGGAGAACAGCTCCAGAAATGTCAACCAAGTTTTGAACGACTTGAAGTCTTATTTTTTTTCCCCCAGGCTGTCTCGGAATTAAGCATTCGTGCTCATCGTTGCTTCTGAATCCCAAAGAACCTGCGACCCCATCCTTATGACACATCTGCCAACTAACCTGTCCTTGCTTCCTACTTCAATACCCACCAATTCTGCAAAAGTGAAGGAAGGACTTCCCAATTTTTCTCATTTTAGAAGTTCTTCCATCTAAATTTCTGGGAGGTAAAACACATCATCGATGGAATTCTAAAACTAACAAATAAGGATGAGAATCTACTCATCTATGGAGATTCTCAGTCATCCAGTTCGTGGTTGTCCCAAAGATGCTTTTTCAGAAGGCAACTGGACTTGGTTTTTCCTTGGAGATGTTTCGCTTCTCATCCAAGAAGCTTCTTCAGCTCTGGCATACCTAAATGTCTATGATTCTCAGTCATCCAGGGAACTGGACTTTCTTCATGTTTTCCTTGAAGATGATGCTCTTTTGAAGAAGCACCTTTGGGACAATCATAACCTGGAGGATTGAGAGTTCAGTTCTTCTTCTTGGATTAGAAGCAAAATTTCAAGGAAAAAAAAACCAAGAAAGTCCAGTTGTCTTTTGGAAAAAAGCAGTTTTGGGACAACCATGACCTGGATGATTGAGAACCTGCATAGATATTTCCTTCAGCTGTTTATTGTTATGCCAGGACCAACAATAATTTGCATTTAGTTTCCTCTCCTGATGCAATTTTGGCTTGCTCAACACCCAAGATCTGATTGTTCAAAGCTATTATTCCCTCCAAGGTTGGTTGGTTGGTTGGTTTTCTCACCCTTTGTCTCTGGAGATTCTCAGTCATCCAGGTCATGGTTGTCCCAAAGGTGCTTTTTCAGAAGGCAACTGGACTTTCCTTGAAGACGGTTCACTTCTCATCCAAGAAGCTTCTTCAGTTCTTCAGAAGGCAACTGGACTTTGTTTTTCCTTGAAGAGGTTTTTGCTTCTCACCCAAGAAGCTTCTTCAGTTCTTCAGAAGGCAACTGGACTTTGTTTTTCCTTGAAGAGGTTTTTGCTTCTCACCCAAGAAGCTTCTTCAGTTCTTCAGAACGGAATCTTCAAGGAAAAACAAAGGAAGTCCAGTTGCCTCTTGAAAAAGCACCTTTGGGATACTCTTGGTTCAATCATCTCATGGACTTTAAAAAAAAATTAAAGCCCATATTTCGGCAGCACTAATTTGGTGATATTCTAATTAGTCCCGTTATGTTTATCGAATGCTTGTTGCCTTCCAGTCTTTAACACAGCAGAGGGAATTGTGTTTAAAGTAAAGGGAAATATGTGGTTTTTATTGCATTATTTTGAGAGGAATGATGTATTGTATTCCCCCGCCCCTAGAATTAGGGGGAATTAAGATCCTTGTTCACTCATTTTTCTTTTAATTTTCCTGGCCAGCAATTCAGAAGGAAATAATAGAATAATTAGGGATGTGGAAGGTCAGACTTTTATTCTAATTTTTTTAGAAAAGAATAATAGCTTATCATTTTTTTTTAAGATATACATATGCACTCTCACATGCACAACAGTAATAACTGGGGCTCTTTTATCATTATGGGACATCCAATCTAAACCCTGAAGGGCTGCCTCAGAAAAAGAACCTTTATTTGTTTGATTGCTTCTGTTCGGTTAATTTGGCTTAATTACTATATTTTCCTATTAGGCTTTAATTACATACGGTATTTTCATTATGAAATGTAATGTTTCTCAGAAAGCTGTGTCAAAAGCAGAAGCGATATTATGGGTTTTTGTATTTTGCTTCATTAAACCTAGGATGAAAAGTTCTGCTTTTTTTTAAAACAAAAGTAGAAATACAGATAAGATAGTATTTTTCACTGCCAATTTGTTTTTATTCCATGATGTCTGCCTGCCTGCCTGCCTGCCTGCCTGCCTGCCTGCCTGCCTGCCTGCCTGCCTGCCTGCCTCTCTATCTATCTATCTATCTATCTATCTATCTATCTATCTATCTATCTATCTATCTATCTATCTATCTATCTATCT
>QLTV01004128.1:97651-107955 GCA_003457575.1 Thermophis baileyi
TATATATATATATATATATAATTTGTTTTTAAAAAATTCACACACACACACACAAAACAAAATGTATGGCTTTGCTATTCTCTTTGGAAATATCTTGAAAAGGGCAGGATATTGGAGTCTGAGACAATAGGAAGAGAAATTGTCTAGCGAGGAAGTGGGTTGGCATTATAATGAGAAAAAGGCTGTTTTTTGGGGGGTGGGGGGTGGGAAGGATGAAGTTGAATAAAGAGAAGCCAAATCTTTTTTCTTGCTTCTTGGGCCCAGAATGTTCTGAATGCCTTTGGGAAACGCTGTGGAGAAGAGGAGAAAGACAACGAAAGAACTTTTTGAAAATCCTACATATTTTCCCAAATTATTTTAAGGGTCTCCCTTTTTGCAGTGGTTATTTATGCTCTGTGTTGCTTGGTTTATAAACCAACATACGATTTGTTTATTTCTAACTTGAAGGGTCCTTGACCTTGGTGCTCTCTGAGCTGGGTGGTTTTCTTGTAGATGTTTCATTACCCAACTAGGTAACATCATCAGTGCTAGAAGGGAATTAGGTTTGCAGAGTGCAGGAAAAGGAGGAGGAGGTGGGGAGGAGGAGGAGGAAGAATACTATTTTCTTTGTCAGGGGTGGAGGAGGAGGAGGAGGAGGAGGAGGAGGAAGACAATGACGATGATGACGACAACTGTGGGCTCCTTGGTGCTCTCTGAACTTGATGGTTTTCTTGCAGATGTTTCATTACCCAACTAGGTAACATCATCAGTATTAGAAGGGAGTGAGGATTGTGAAGAGAAGGAGGAGGAGGAGGAGGAGGAGGATGACGACGACGACAACTGTGGGATCCTTGGTGCTCTCTGAGTTTGATGGTTTTCTTTTCTTTTCTTTTTTTTAAAATGACTTTATTGCATTTTTCTCTTTTTACATGTCACGGTAATTTCTTAAGCAGATCTACAACCTTTTACATACATTACATTTATATTGATACATTTTGTACATTGTCTTGCAATATTATCTAGTTCTACATCTTTTTTGTACATTTTCTCTTCATCCTTCTGTTTTCAATCCAATCATACCACTTTTCCCATATTACATAATAATCTGAATCTTTTAGTTTGGTGGTTTTCTTGTAGGCGTTTCATTACCCAACTAGGTAACATCATCAGGGCTAGAAGAGAATGGGGTTAATAAGAGCAAACCCTTCTTCTTACTAGCACCGATGATGTTAATGTACATTGGTAATTAAATGTCTGCAAGAAAATCACCAAACTCAGAGAGCACCAAGGACCCCACAGTCCTCCTCCTCCTCCTCCTCCTCCTCCTCCTCCTCCTCCTAATCCCCACTATTTTTCTTGCCGTTGTAACTTCGAACAGTCACTAAAAGAACCCTTGTAAGTCAAGGACTACCTGTATGAAACTAGCACTGGATTAACGTGAACTCTTCACATAGGGATCTGGTTGTTATTTTAGGCCAGATGGGAAGCCATCAAACTTAAACTAGGTTTGCCAGCAGGCACTCCAACTGAAAGACAATTTTTCAAGCAAGGTTGGGCCAGGTTGAGATGGACTGCTTTGGCACAAGAGTGATTGCTGGAAGTTTTGTTATGACAGTTGCAACTCCTTTCTTCTCTCTCGCTTCTCCTCTGTGGCCTTTTTCTGCTAGACTGCTCCCGGCGTAAAATGCAATTCTGGATTCAAATCACAATTGTCCAAAGACTCCTGATTATAATCATAGGTTTCCTGGAGCCGGAGAAATGGCTTGGCGTGTGATGATAAAGGTTTCCGATGAAAGCTTTGTTTCAAGGTCTGGTGTTTGCTGCATATTTAATCTGGTTGAATGGAATAGCTGGGGACGCAGACGTGCTAGCAGCCCTCAAATAAGATAATTGAATGTAAACCAATTCAACATCAAAATGTCACATTTCAGCCAGGCCTAGATACCCAGGAATAGTTATTTCCATTTAGCAAATGAACAGAAATTCCAGCTTAGCTTTGGGTGGGTGATTTTTTTTTTTTGCCTTCTTTATCTTCTAGGGAAGAGAGACCATAAACTCTAACTAGCCCTGATTCCCCAGCCTTGGTAGGCTCTGATTTGTCTGAAATGGTGTAGGGTTTCCTCTCTGAGCAGGGGGTTGGACTAGAAGACCTCCAAGGTCCCTCCCAACTCTGTTACTCTGTTATTTGGACCTCGGGGCTCTGAATTCTATTTTTCTCTGTTCCGTATTTTAGCCATCCTGGAAACCTTTTTTTAAAAAAAAATCTGAGCAATATTGCTAAATCTATGCTTATTATCAATGAAAAAGAAGGCCCATTTTGGAACTTCAACAATTGTTTTCGAATGCAAGAACTGAACTCGTGCATTTGCTTAAAAGCTGCCCTGTATCTCCTCCGCTTTACGATTTCAGTCTCTTTAGGGCACATTAAAAAAAAAAACCAGAACACTCGGTTTTCCTTTGCTTTGGAGTGCAAAACAGAACTGGCTACACTGTGCAGGAGAATCCGTGCAGAAAACGAAAAGAAAATGCTGAGGACAGGAAGATCCATAAGCTCGTTTCCCAAAAGGTGAATGATTTATTCTCCTCTGCTGGGTTTGCCTTTCTCCTGCCAAAGATGATAGACAGATTTAAGTCTGTCCATCTGTCCTTAAATCTCTTATGGTATGGGTACACGGGGGAGGGGAGGAGGGGGGGAGGAGGAAGAGGAGGAGAAGGGGGAGGAGGAGAAGGGGAGGAGGAAGAGGAGGATTGGCGGGTCCTTGTTACTCTCTGAGCTTGGTTGTTTACTTGCAGACATTTAATTATCCCACTAAGTAACATCATCAGTGCTAGAAGGAAATGGGATTTAGGAGGAGGAGGAGGAGGAGGAGGAGGAGGAGGAAGAAAGTGGGAGGGGAGAGGAGAAGAAGGAGAAAGGGAGGAGGAGGAGGAGGAAGATGAAGAAGATGAAGGAGGAGGAGGAGGAGGAGGAGGAGAAGAAGAAGAAGGAGAAGAACAACAACAAAACACACATACTCTAAAATAGCACCATGAGGTCCTGTCTCTACCACATGAATAGCAACCCCTCCCCCAAGCCAAACCCGTCCCCTACACACCCTGTATGCCAGCAGCTGCCAAGCTCAGGTGGCTCAGGTATCCAGGATCCAAAGTCACCACAAAGATGGAATTCCTAGAGAAGCCTCATTTTTTTATGGAGCCTCTCTAGCTAGTCTGCAGAAGAGGAGGAACAGAGGAGACAGGATAGCAGTGTTCCAATATTTGAGGGGGGATACAGAGAGAGGGGGTCAAGCTATTTTCCAAAGCACCCAAAGGCCAGACAAGGAATAATGGATGGAAACTGAGAGATTCAACCTGGAAATAAGGAGAAATTTCCTGACAGTGAGAACAATCAACCAATGGAACAGAAGTTGCCTTCAGACGTTGTGGGAGCTTCATCACTAGAGGTTTTCAAGAAGAGACTGGATTGCCATCTGTCAGAAATGGTGTAGGGTCTCCTGCTTGGACGGAGGGTTGGACTAGATGACCTACAAGGTCCCTTCCAACTCTGATAATCTGTTAGAAGATCTGTTAGAAGATTGTTGTGAATCAGTTGGCTCTAGAGGAAGATGTAATGTTAGTTGTTAGCACGCTAGCCTCATTTCACTGAAGAAACCACACCTAAGCAATAAACCTGGGCTTGTAAAGCAAAGCATAGTAGCTGGATTCAGCGAGAAAGGCCAACCCAAATCAAATCAACTCTATCAATCATCAAGGCAGCATCTTTATATGTTTGATTGACACTGAAGTGTGCGGCTTAAAAAGCCTCTGATGGATCTCTAATGACCAATGGCGGTCAAACACCTTTCCCAGGTTTGTCCACGTGAACCTGCTGAGATCGAAGATCAAACACCAGGGCTCTTGCCGTCTGCCATTACGGCCCCTTCTTTCGTTAGTTGGAGAAGGCGAAGAAATTCTTGCCATTACTGAAGTCCATTAAGCAAAAAGCATGTGGGAAAAATCACCGTTTGATTTAGTCAAGCAACACGGCAATATTGGCAAGATAATCACATAAAAGTGACACCGTTTATGGTTGAGCTGTTTGATTTTATGTCAGCGTGTTTCAATTTCGCACATTTTTATGATCATATATAGGCCTAATGTATGCATTAACCGGCATAAAGGTTAGATAAATTGTTTTAGCATTTCAGCATAACGGGCTGGTGCTGAGGTGCGGGATTCAAAAAATTATCCAGTGCAGGTGGCTGGAGCAAAATTGGACGATTTGCACAATGAAATTTGCAAAAGAACAAATAGCACTTCTTCCTATTTAGGACTCCAAGGAAGAGTTCGAGCTGGTTAGGGGGATGCTGACAAACACCTATTTTTCACTCCTGGTTGCAAAAAGGCTGCCTTTGATCTGTAGGGTCCTTGGTGCTCTCTGAGCTTGGTTGTTTTCTTGCAGATGTTTCATTACCTGACTAGGTAACGTCATCAATCCTAGAAGGGAGTGAGGTTTGCTCTCTCTCTCCCTTCTAGCACTGATGATGTTACCTAGTTGGGTAATGAAACGTTTGCTAGAAAATAACCAAGCTCAGAGAACACCAAGGATTCCACAGTCCTCCTCCTTTTGAATTAGGTCTGAGAGACCCAGTTTCTACACCCTGCCTCAGCCATAGAATGTCCATAGGTGACGTTGGGCCAATTACCCCTTCTTGTCCAACAAGCATGGTGTGGTAATTTATTTACTCCTCCTCCTCCTCCCCTTCTCTTTCTCCTCCTCCTGCTCCTCTTCTGCACAAACCTTACTCTGTTTGGTAATGAAACGCTTGCAAGAAAATAACCAAGCTCAGTGAGCACCAAGGACCCCACAGTCCACCTCCTTCCCCTCCTCTTCCTCCTCTCCTCTCCTCCCCTCCTCCTCCTCCTCCTCCTCCTCCTCCTCCTCCTCCTCCCTTTTTTTTTCTTTTTCTCCTCCCCCCTCCTCCATCTTTTTCCCCTTCTCCTTCTCCTCCTCCTGCTCCTCTTCTCCACAAATCTTCATTATTCCATTTGGTAATGAAAAGTCTGCAAGAAAACAACCAAGCTCAGAGAGCACCAAAGACCCCACAGTCCTCCTCCTCCTGCTCCTCCTCTTCTCCACAAATCTTACTCCCTACTAGCACTGATGATGTTTCCTAGTTTGGTAATGAAACGTTTGCAAGAAAATAACCAAGCTCACAGAGCACCAAGGACCCCACAGTCCTCCTCCTCCTCCCCCCTCCTCCTCCTCCCACAAACACCAAGGACCACAGTTCAATCCTGAGATAACAAACACTCTCTTCTCTTAGTACCATATTTGCCACGGCTTCTCTGTTCTATTCTGCAAACTCTTTGGACCAAGTTTGCATCTGATGCCATTTTGGAATATCCCCTTTCTTCATTATTAAACGATGGAAGCTTCTTTTTGCAGCAATCTTGAGACTCTAACCGTCTTGCAAGACATTTTCTGTCTCCTCTTGATTTCCCCTCCCAAGTCTCTCTCTCTCTCTCTCTCTCTCTCTCTCCCTCCCTCCCTCCCTAGAAAACCGCAGCACATCTGTGCATACTTGTTTGTTTTTAACTCCAAGGGGGAAAATAACAATAACAATAATAATAAAAAAATCGGGAGCTTCGGCAATTAAGTGAGAGGGAGGAAAGTTGGTTTCGTACTTTATAATTATTACTTGATTTTTTTCCCCCTCGTCCCCCCCCCTTCCCTTCAGAGCATCTTTTCGAGATTAAGTCCAATTAGGAAGCAGATGGCAGTAGAATGTTGTCAAACATTTCGGACAGACAGCAAATTACTGGCTTAATTATGGAAATAATTAAAATTTATATTTACACCTGATCATCCAAACAAGGGTGAAAACACCAATTTCAGGGTTTGTTATGATCCTTGGCGGGGCGTCAACCCAGGACAGCTTCTCTGCATGCATCTGATTTCCAAATAAAGCATCTCCACCAGGGAGCACTAAGACTGCAAGGGAGGGGGTGAAAAAAAATCAGGGAATTGCAACTTCTCCTCTGAATTTGAGTTCCAGCCAGAAATTCATTTCAATTTTGCTTTCCAGCTCAACAGGAGAACTCAAAAAGCTGAGGGGGAAATTACACTGATTTCCAATTTCCACTCTAATCATTGCCCATCATTAAGCTTGCAGACCTTCTGTTGGTTGGAACCATGATTTTCTTTTTTCTTTTTTTTTTTATCACTCAGGCTTTAGAAGAAGAAATCTAAGGCTGATAGGATAGGCAGGACCTACAGCCACAACACCCCAAGAAAGACTCTAGGGAGGGAAAGTTAAAACAAACAAAAATGCCTCTTTATTAAAGGTGGTGGACATCTCAGATCTCAGCTACTTTCCTGGACCTCAAAAATGCCTCTTTATTAAAGGTGATGGACATACTAGATCTCAGCTACTTTGCTGGACCTCAAAAATGCCTCTATTAAAGGTGGTGGACATCTCAGATCTCAGCTACTTTCCTGGACCTCAAAAAAACCCTTTATTAAAGGTGGTTGATACTACCGATTATCACCTACTTTCCTGGACCTCAAAAATGCCTCTCTGTTAAAGGTGGTGGACATCTCAGATCTCAGCTACTTTCCTGGACCTCAAAAAACCCCTTTATTAAATGTAGTGTTCACCCCAGATCTCAGCTACTTTCCTGGACCTCAAAAATCCTCTTTATTAAATGTAGTGGACATCTCAGATCTCAGCTACTTTCCTGGACCTCAAAAATGCCTCTCTATTAAAGGTGGTGGACATACTAGATCCCAGCTACTTTCCTGGACCTCAAAAATCCTCTTTATTAAAGGGGGTGGACATACTAGATCTCAGCTACTTTCCTGGACCTCAGAAATGCCTCTTTATTAAAGGTGGTTGATACCACAGATATCAGCTACTTTCCTGTATCTCCAAAAAAAAAAAAAGTCTTTATTAAAGGTGGTGGACACCCCAGATCTCACCTCCTTTCCTGCACCTGGAGCACCAACATTCCATTCTCCAGTCAATTGCTTTGAAAGTTTGTTTCAGGTTTGTCCACTATCTACAGCCTTTGGTGAGAACTTAAAGAACTTCCCTGTTGGGAAAGTGCCAGCTAGGCTGTAAGGAGGGGTCAAGCAGGAGCCTAGTTTGGAGTCCTTGCACAGCCCTAAGAGCCATAAGCTTGACTTCCCCCAAGATCCACGAAGCTTTATCTGGTCATTCGCAGGGGAAGGCAAGCAGCCTGGGAAGATTCTTGTAACTTAGGCAGAGAGCAAAAAAGCTGCTGATTTTTTAAAACTATGTACGATTGGCTTTTGGTTGCTTGTTCCTGACAGCCCTCAGGATGAGAAATTGGTTCAGGGACCTGCGTTTGGTAGCTCCAAATCCCAAATCAAAGCACCAAGGAAGAGAAGAGAGGAAAACAAACAGAAGTGACCGAAACCACCATGTAACCCTAACATTAAACAAAGGACACTGAAAATTACAATAGATAGCAGGGTAACAACAAAACAGAGTTTTGACTAAACCACATGCCCTTCTTTTATCCCTTCTGTCTCCCACCCCTCCGCATTTGCAAAAGGGTGCAGCTTCTCCATGGCAGCTCAGTGTGTTGATTGGTCCATAATCACACTCTTACTTTATACAGAAGTCAGGTTGCCCTCCCAGGTGAGTTTTATGCTTTAAGTGCTTCCCAACCTAGCAATTTATCAGAGTGCTTCTCATCTGTATCTTCTCTATTTAATACTGTATGTTAGTAACCACTTTGAATGGGGTTTCTCTCCTTCTTTGCCTGTGTGATTGTTATCAGTGGTAAGGATTATTAACTCCATAAGCAAAGATGATTGCCTGGTCTGAGGAAATGTAAAAGATTGCATTTATCCTACTTCCAATCAGGATTATCTCCACATTTTGTTTGGCATTTAAATTGATCTTCTGATTACGTATTATCAAAAAAACTGGTCTCCTACTAGTACGGTCTATTCTAGCTCTAGTTCCAGTTCCGATTCCAGTTCCAGTTCCGGTTCTGGTTCTAGTAATAGTTCCGGTTCCAGTTCCAGGTCCGGTTCCAGTTCCGGTTCTGGCTCTAGTAATATTTCTAGTTCCAGGTCCAGTTCCAGTTCTGGCTCTAGTAATAGTTCTAGTTCCAGTTCCGGTTCCGGTTCCGGTTCCAGTTCCGGTTCCAGTTCTTGTTTTGGATCTAGTAATAGTTCTAGTTCCGGTTCCAGTTCCTGTTCTGGTTCCAGTTCCGGTTCCAGTTTCTGTTTTGGATCTAGTAATAGTTTTAGTTCCAGTTCCAGTTCCGGTTTTGGATCTAGTAATAGTTCTAGTTCCGGTTCCAGTTCCGGTTCTGGTTCTGGTTCCAGTTCCTGCTCTAGTAATAGTTCTAGTTCCAGTTCCAGTTCAGGTTCCGGTTCCAGTTCCGGTTCCAGTACCTGTTTTGGATCTAGTAATAGTTTTAGTTCCAGTTCCAGTTCCAGTTTTGGATCTAGTAATAGTTCTAGTTCTAGTTCCGGTTCTGGTTCCAGTTCCAGTTCCAGTTCCAGTTCTGGTTCCAGTTCCTGTTTTGGATCTAGTAATAGTTCTAGTTCCAGTTCCAGTTCCGGTTTTGGATCTAGTAATAGTTCTAGTTCTGGTTCAGGTTCAGGTTCTGGTTCTGGTTCTGGTTCCTGCTCTAGTAATAGTTCTAGTTCCAGTTCCAGTTCCAGTTCAGGTTCCGGTTCCAGTTCCGGTTCCAGTTCCTGTTTTGGATCTAGTAATAGTTCTAGTTCCAGTTCCAGTTCTGGTTCCGGTTCTAGTAATAGTTCTAGTTCCAGTTCCAGTTCCAGTTTTGTATCTAGTAAGAGTTCTAGTTCCGGTTCCGGTTCCGGTTCCTGCACTAGTAATAGTTCTAGTTCCAGTTCCAGTTCAGGTTCCGGTTCCAGTTCCGGTTCCAGTTCCTGTTTTGGATCTAGTAATAGTTCTAGTTCCAGTTCCAGTTCTGGTTCTGGCTCTAGTAATAGTTCTATTTCCAGTTCTAGTTCTGGTTTTGGATCTAGTAATTGTTCTAGTTCTGGTTCTGGTTCTGGTTCTGGTTCTGGTTCTGGTTCTGGTTCCGGTTCCTGCTCTAGTAATAGTTCCAGTTCCAGTTCTGGTTCCAGTTCCAGTTCCAGTTCCGGTTCCGGTTCCTGTTTTGGATCTAGTAATAGTTCCAGTTCTAGTTCTACTCGTCATCCAACATTGTCCAGCTATCAATACTCAGAGCTTATAATTCTATTTTTTAAATTATTAATTCCATAAGCAAAAATGATTGCCTGGTCTGAGGAAATGTAAATAATTATCCTAGTTCCAATCAGGAATATCTCCACATTTTTTTGTCTATTCCAGTTCTAGTTCTAGTTCTAGTTCTAGTTCTAGTTCTAGTTCTAGTTCTAGTTCCAGTTCCAGTTCCAGTTCCAGTTCCAGTTCCAGTTCCAGTTCCAGTTCCAGACTTGGTTCTGGTTCTGGTTCCAGTTCCAGTCCTGGTTCCAGCTGCAGCTCCGGTTCTGGTTCCGGTTCCGGTTCCAGTTCCTGGCTCCAGTTCCAGTTCCAGTTCCAGTTCCAGTTCCAGTTCCAGTTCCAGTTCCAGTTCCAGTTCTATTCATCACCAACATTGTCCAGCTGTCAATACTCAGGGCTTATAATTCTATTTTTTTAAAATATATATATATATATATATATATATATCCTTCCAAAACTTCCTTCCGCTTCTTTTTTTGTACCGGAACTATCATTAAGTGTGGTACCTTATGATTCTTGACGAACGTATCTTTTCTTTTATGTACACTGAGACCAGATGCACCAAGACAAATTCCTTGTGTGTGCAATTACACTTGGCCAATTAAAAAAAAANCTAGTTCTAGTTCTAGTTCTAGTTCCAGTTCCAGTTCCAGTTCCAGTTCCAGTTCCAGTTCCAGTTCCAGTTCCAGCCTTGGTTCTGGTTCTGGTTCCAGTTCCAGTCCTGGTTCCAGCTGCAGCTCCGGTTCTGGTTCCGGTTCCGGTTCCAGTTCCTGGCTCCAGTTCCAGTTCCAGTTCCAGTTCCAGTTCCAGTTCCAGTTCCAGTTCCAGTTCCAGTTCGTTGTTTTAGTTTTTTTAGTTTTGGTTTTGGTTTTGGTTTTGGTTTTGGTTTTGGTTTTGGTTTTGGTTTTGGCTTTAGCTTTAGCTGAATTTTTAATGAGTAAATTAAAAGAATTTGGGACCTTAGCAGGTTTCAAGATTAATAAACAGAATACAAAGATTGTTCTAAAAGTGCTTTTTCAAGAGGCAACTGGACTTTCTGGTTTTTCTTTGAAGATGTTCCACTTCTCATCCAATCAGAGCTGAAGAAGC
>QLTV01004128.1:120469-135067 GCA_003457575.1 Thermophis baileyi
GTCATCACCCTATAAAAAAGATGTTGGGACTCTTTCTAGAGGGCAGAGAAGAGCAACCAGGATGATTAGGGGCCTGGAGGCTGAAACATACGATGAACGGTTGCAGGAACTGGGCATGGCTAGTCTAGTGAAGAGAAGGACCAGGGGAGACATGATAGCAGTCTTCCAATATTTGAGGGGCTGCCACAGAGAGGAGGGGGTCAAGCTATTTTCCAAAGCACCGGAAGGCCAGAGAAGGAATAATGGATGGAAACTGATCAAGGAGAGAATCAACCTGGAAATAAGGAGGAATTTTCTGACAAAGAGAGCAATGAACCAAGGGAACAGAAGTTGCCTTCGGAGGTTGTGGGAGCTTCATCACTGGAGGCTTTCAAGAAGAGACTGGACTGCCATCTGTGTAGAAATGGTGTAGGCCAGGGTCTCCTGCTTGGGCGGGGAGTTGGACTAGATGACCTACAAGGTCCCTTCCAACTCTGTTATTCTGTTATTATTACTAAACAACTGTAAGTTGAGGGCTACCTGTATTTCAGGGTAGTCTTTAGCGCCCACAGTAGGCTGTATCCCCAAATCTCCTTCCAGCTGGGAGGGTGTCCTAGACAACAGCCTGGTTTTCCTCCCTCCCTGCTTTCTTTCTGAACTTGCCCCTTAGTCCTGGGCGTAATTAGAGTTTTCTGATTTCCATTGCAATTGGGTCACTCTTCACAACAATCAAACGAACCATGCATTTGCATCGACTCAAAACTATTTAAGCACAGATTAGTTGATGATCCTTTTTAACCATAGACAAAGGTCACCCATCTTCTGGCTCGGCTGTCCGGGTGATTCTGAGACGGCTCTTGATTAATGGTCAGAGACTGAGGCAGACTAGATGCCGAATGTGTATTCAAGAGCATCAAATCTTGGGTCATCTTTTAACCTTTGCCCCCCCCCCAATCAATATTCCAAGGGCTTTAAATATTTCACGTAGGTTAATAAATATTTGATTCGGCCTCTTTCGGAGGAATCAAGGATGCTTGGCAACGTTCAGGAGGAGTTAAGAGGAAAGGGGGCTGCTTCAAGGAGAAAAGAATCATAGGCCTGGAAGCAGAGGTGGGTTCCTACCGGTTCTAACCGGTTCTTTAGGACCGTTAGTAGCTCGGTGATGACATCACGGAGCCGGTTCCGTCGGTGTGTCCGTGGGCGCCGACATCTTGGATTTTGCTTCTGCGCATGCGCAGAAGCTATTTTTTGATTGCTGCGCGTGCGCACGGCACAACCCTGAGCGAACCGGCAGCAAAAGGATCCAGAACCCACCCCTGCCTGGAAGGGACCTTGGAGGTCTTCTAGTCCAACCCCCTGCTCAAGCAGGGAACCCAACACCATTTCAGATGAATGGTTGTCCAATCTCTTCTTGAAAACGTCCATGATGGAGCATCCGCAAATCCAGGAGGCAAGCTGTTCCACTGATTCATTGTTCTCACGAACAGGAAATTCCTCCTTAGTTCAAGGTTGGATCTCTTTCTGACCGATTTCTCCAGCCTTCAATCAGAATAGAGCTGGAAGGGACCTTGGAGGTCTTCTACTCCAGCCCTCTGCTCAAGCAGGAGACCCTAGACCTATACCATATATGCCAAGCCTGAATTTGATTGGGGTGTGGGATTGTGTGTATCCTTGGGCATTCTAACCTGCATTCAGCTTGACACAGTTTGGAGCTGAAGGGGGGGATGGAGCCTTCAGTCAAAACAGTGTTCCTAACTGATGAGTCAACCACATTCCAACATCTGGCTGACCGGAGGAGGAGGAGGAGGAGGAGGAGAGTTGTCGCTGAGCAACCAGCTCCCATCTTGGTTGGACAATGTGACAATTGTTTTGGAAACTTGAGAAACTGAAACTTATATTGGGGTGAAAAGCCCGGGAACTTTAGTACTGGCTTTTCACCAGTAGCGCCAAGATGGTGTATCTAAATAAATTTGTTCTTTGAGGAAAAGCAATGCCTCGGAGTTCGATTTGTAATGGGTACATTACTTGGAGCCTGACAATATATTCTGCTCATTGCTTCTTGCCTTGCTCTCAGATGCTTTGGAGAATAAATCAATGCCCTTGTCCTTATGGCAGCCCTTCAAGAAACAAAATAAAAACATGGAACAGTTCTTCTAGTCTTCTAGGCTTGGTATGAGAACTTGCCACATATGTCAAGCATACTGAACTTGCAGAGAAGATAATAGAATAACAGAATTGGAAGGGACCTTGGAGGTTCTTCTAGTCCAACCCTGTCAGTGTATAAAGAATTTATGAACTGGAATAGCCATGGCAACGAGCCAGCCAATGGGAACTATTTTTTGACCGAGACACAGGATTTGCTGTGAGAGCCATGTGAACAGTCTTTAGTCTGGGTGTGGCTTAGCTATTCTGTGTTCTGAGTTTGTTCTTCTCTCCACCACGTTGCAAGAGCTGCATAGGTATTGTTTGCTTGTATCATTTTTTTTTATATTTTGTAGATAAAGAAGTTTTTCTATATTATGAAACCTGCTCAATTCTTTGAATGTGTGCTGGGTGAATCAACAATTACTAACAAACCCCCTGCTCGAGCAGGAGACCCTATACCATTTCAAATGAACGTCCAATGTCTTCTTAAAAGCATCCAGTGATGGAGTACCCACAGCTTCTGGAGGCAAGCCGTTCCATCGATCAATTGTTCTCACAGTCAGGAAATTTCTCCTTAGTTCTAGGTTGCTTGATTAGTTTCCATCCATTGCTTCTTGTCCTGCCTCCAGATGCTTTGGAAAATAAGCTGACCCCCTCTTCTTTGTGGCAGCCCCTCAAATATTGAAACACGATGGGTAACTGGGTTAACCGTTCCTTATTTTCCTCTTCCATCTCTCTTCTCCATTGTCTTTGTTAGGTGATGGTGACTATCTTGCTTCAAATGGCTTTCACTTCTCCTCAACCCGAATGAGAGGAAGAGCATGACAGATGCTGGAAAAAGATCGATTTTATTTAAATGGAATGTAGCCAACATGGCATGAAGCTCCTTCAAGCTGAGCTTAACTTAAGGACATTTCATGGATTATGTGAAATCTGGGCAACAGTACATAATTTATTGCCACTGTTTTCTTCCAGAATGGATGTACATCTTCTTAAATCAGGTTTTTGGTTGTCTCCCATATATATGGGAGACAACACACACACACACATACATACATACATACATACATACATACATACATACATACATTAATCACTTGCCTTGTTAATTCTAATCCCAGAAGGGTGTGGCTAGCTGATGAGAGCTAAATAGCTAAATAGCTTGAAATAGATCTATACTAGTCTCCCTTTATTTATGTAAATATATATATATATATATATATATATTGGAAATAATTAACTTTCTGGATGGCCCCTGTAGGGGCTGAAAGGCAAAAAGGAAGCAGTATGCTTTCTTGTGTATTTGGGTATACGAGGTGATTTAACAGGGAAAAAAAACATATATATATCCTTGTCCCTGGAACAAATAGAATAGAATAGAATAGAATAGAATAACAGAGTTGGAAGGGACCTTGGAGGTCTTCTAGTCCAACCCCCTGCTTAGGCAGGAAAACCTACATCAGGGTTATATATATATATAAATATAATAATCACATTAAAAGATTACAGATTTCACATTTGCTAAATACTGGAAAAATGAAAACACTCCGCCAGACGGAGAAGTGATTCGGAAAATTCTAGAATGTGCTGAAATGGACAGGTTAACTTTTAAAGATAAAGAAGACTCAGAATATTACCGGATATGGAACAGTTTTTATGAATAGCTAGAGAAAATGGGTAGGAATTAGAGGAAAAAAGACTATGAATGTCTGTATTAAAATAGAGATGGATTTCAACTATAAGTACGATAATCTACAAAATGTAAATAAGCCAAGATATAAGAAAATTCAGTTTAAGCTATATGGTTATAATATTACAACTATATCTAATACAAGTGTTATCATATTATAGTTATTGTTACTGTCACTGTTACTAGTTACTGTTATGAGTTCATGTGTTAATATTTTTTTTTTAAATTCTGGTCTTTGTTTGTGTAACTGACATACCCTGCATTCATACCCTGTATTCAAAAATGCATATAAATAAAAAAGATATTTTAAAAAATAAATAAATAAAACATTACATATTGACTACAGTTTAAGATGGGCTCTAGAGGGGGACAGACTCAAGGGTTTCCCTGACTTGGAGGTAAATTAGCATCATAAAACTAATCTCATTTAGTAGGGGGGGGATTCTTGTGGACTAGACCCAGCTTAGAAAACAAGGTTGAATAAGATTTTGGGAGGGAAGGAAGAAGAACTCAATCTTTTGCACATCTACTCAGAAACACCAAGTGACATTCCCCTCCCCCCCCCCAGGTAAGTATGCAAACATTTGCAGCACAAACTCTTCAAAGCAATTAAGAGGATTAGTTTTCCTTCTGGCAGCAGCTCTTCCTTCTCCCTAGAGGGAGGAGGGAGATCCATAGAGGACTTGGATATAAATATTCTCCCCAGTTGAATGCATAAACATAAGAAACAGAGGGAATCGTGTTGAGCTGTTAAGCATTGAAGCACTGCAGGCACACATTCTCCATGCAGCCCACGTTCCAGCTAGCCAAAGCCAAGTGAGAGATCTCATGTCCAGCTCAACCGATGCATAACCTGAAGCAATGGATGGAAACCCATCAAGGAGAGAAGCAACCTAGAACTAAGGAGGAATTTCCCTGACAGTGAGAATAATCAACCAGTGGAACGGTGTTGTAAGGAATGTCCTTTCTGGGTTCAGTTCCAAGTGGGGAAAAAGACACTGGAAGCATGGAGGCTGTTTGGAAAGATGGTTTAATGGTGGACAGCAGGACCACATGGTTTGAGGTCCTGGGGAAAAGGGGGATCACATGCCTCGAAGATGTTGAAGAAGAAGAGAAGGGGGTTGCTGAGTGTCCCTGAGTTTTTTATACCCTCTGTTGGGCCCCACCTCAGAGTTTCCTGTTCCTGTATAAGAAAGGCGCTCTGATTGGTGGTCAGATTCCCAAGGGGCGGGGGTCTTAGCTAACTCTGTAGGCTTTTGTGTGTGTCCCACCAGACTTGGCTGATGTAATCTTCTCAGGTGCCATGTGGTGAGATGGCTTTGGGATTCCTATTATGGTTCTTCTTTGTTATGTAGAATAGACTGCCCATTGACAAAGGTGTGGGGGGGGGATGAGTGAGTTTGCTCTGGTCTTAATGGTCCATTGACAAAGGTGGGGGCTATGAAGAGTTAGTCTATTTTCTGCCTAAAAACAGGTTTCTCCATTTCTCAGCCATGGAAATATATTATTCTGCCTTTTTTAATATTTCCTAAAATATTTCATTCCTCTAGGAGGGGGGTAGGTGCTACCTTCCTACAATCCCCCTTTTTTTTTTTCAAAACATGTGAGTGGGACACACATGTTTTTGACAAAAAGATTAAAATTTGATCAGATCAGGGAGACTTGATGGGTGCTTTTAATTTTTCTGATGCAAAGGGGAAGGCATTGATAGAGGCAGCAGAAGGATTCCTTCAGTGGCTCCCAAAAGGAGAACTTTCAACCATGAAGGTCTAGCAGCCAGGGCAAAGTTCTGGAAAGAAATTTACAGTATTGAATTTTCCTATGAGTTCTGGAAAGAAATTTACAGTATCAGAATATTTACAGAAATATAATATTCTGCCTTTTTAAGTATTTCCTAAAATATTTCATTCCTCTAGGAGGGGGGGTAGGTGCTAACTTCTTACAATGGCTTGCCTCCAGAAGTTGTGGGTGCTCCAACAATGGAGGCTTTTAAGAAGAGATTGGACAGCGATTTGTCTGAAATGGGATAGGGTTGGACTAGGAGACCTTCGAGGTCCCTTCCAATTCTGTTATTCTGTTTATTTTCTTTTCAAAGATTCCAGAGCTGGAACGAATAACAAGGAAGTCCACTTGCCTCTTGAAAAAACAGTTTTGGGACTTTTCCAGAGAAGAAACACGAAGATGCTGCTCTGAGGCTGGAGAAGATTCATAAGACGTTAATCCCCAGCACCAACCTTTGGACAGGTATTATTTTATCACAATAAAGTGAGTGGGAAGAATGTGGAGGCAGAGAAAAGGCTACCTGTTGTGTATTTTGATAAAGAAGTGCTCTTAAACAGCTTAGATACTTTGCTTTGAAAATTAGCCACTCGGCAGGTTGGCATGAAAATTAATTTAAGAGGGTGTAAATCAACACATTTTTTTTTTACAATTTCCTTCCCCTTTAGCTGCTGACCATCAGAAATTAAACATCTACCCCCTTGTGAGGTTGGAATGCTAGGATATCATCACACACAAATACACACACACACACACACACTTGCTTTTCTCCAGAACTGCAAATTCAGTGCATCCCATTTAAAAAGTCTTTAAGTATTCAGTATTGGCCCAAGAGTTCTCTGTGCAATAAATATCTTCTTCAACTGGCATTTTTTTTTTTTTGTTCAGAGTTGCTAGGATGTGCAATGGAGAGAGCCAAGCCACGAAAAAGGATAGGCCTCTTAAAATTTACGGTGAAAGTTAATTAAGAATTTGACTGTTTATTGCACCAAACTTCGTCAGTGTGATGAAATTTACAGCCACAGAGAGAGGACAGACATGCCAAGGCTCTTGATGTGTTGATAAATATTAAAACACACACTATCGGGTGTTTATTTTTCTTTCTTTTTTTCTTTTTTGGCCCTCCTCTCAATCCTAATGTGAAAAATGATTCAATTGTCACTTAAAATGGCTTGTCATGAAAAAAAGATTAAATCCCTACAAAAAAGCCATTAGAGAAACGCATATCCCCCTTTCCATTAAATATTAAGAAAAAAAACCAGCGGGTGTGCCATAAATAACACCCCTCACTCTAAGAATACGAGGGGTAGGAAATAAATTAACACAATGACCACACAAGTGGACATTGAAGTGAACAATTTTTCCATTCGGCATTGCTGCTGGGAACCAATTAGGACCAAGGACACATTCAAGGTTTAATCATGCCCACGATAAATAATCCAGAAACTTATTTGGCCCAATTCAACATTAGCCACTCTCCAGCTCAGGCACAAGATTATTGGATGTGGCTGAGCTGGTATTAATCACAGTCTTTGGCTGTATTTAGAGGGATAGAATCAAGACCATGTGAAATGTATCACTTTATAAAGCCTGGGTAAGACCACACTTGTAATATTACATCCGGCTTTGGTCACCACAACGTAAAAAAAAAAAAAAGATATTGATACTCTGGAAAGAGTGCAGAGAAGACTGGAGGATAAAACATATGAAGAACGGTTGCAGGAACTGGGCATGGCTAGTCTAGTGAAGAGAAGGACCAGGGGAGACATGATAGCAGTCTTCCAATATTTGAGGGGCTGCCACAGAGAGGAGGGGGTCAAGCTATTTTCCAAAGCACCCGATGGCCAGACAAGGAATAATGGATGGAAACTGATCAAGGAGAGATTGAACCTAGAAATAAGGAGAAATTTTCTGACAGTGAGAACAATCAACTCATGGAACAGAAGTTGCCTTCGGAAGTTGTGGGAGCTTCATCACTGGAAGCTTTCAGGAAGCAACTGGACTGCCATCTGTTAGAAATGGTGGAGGGTCTCCGGCTTGGGCGGGGGGTTGGACTAGATGACCTAGAAGGTCCCTTCCAACTCAGTTAATCTGTTAAATATGATAGCGGAAAAGAAACATTCATGTTCCGCCACGATAGCGGAAAAGAAATGTTCATGTTCAAAACTAGGGCTTTGTGGGAAGCCTCCACACAATTTTGGATGGATTGAGTCTACTTTTAGAATTAAAACTTGAAAATGAGCTCTCAGATCAGTTGGGCGTGTTAGAACAGACCCAACAAAAACAGTTTGCCTTCAGAAGTTATGGGAGCTTCATCACAGAGCAACAAAGATGATTAGGGGACTGGAGGCTAAAACATATGAAGAACGGTTGCAGGAATTGGGTATGTCTAATCTAGTCAAAATGAAGGACTAAGGCTGACATGAGAGCAATCTCATTTATTTGAGGGGCTGCCACAAAGAAGAGAGGGTCAACGTATTCTCCAAAGCACCTGAAGGCAGGACAAGAAGCAATGGACCAACAAAAACAGTTTGCCTTCAGAAGTTATGGGAGCTTCATCACAGAGCAACAAAGATGATTAGGGGACTGGAGGCTAAAACATATGAAGAACGGTTGCAGGAATTGGGTATGTCTAATCTAGTCAAAATGAAGGACTAAGGCTGACATGAGAGCAATCTCATTTATTTGAGGGGCTGCCACAAAGAAGAGAGGGTCAACGTATTCTCCAAAGCACCTGAAGGCAGGACAAGAAGCAATGGATGGAAACTAACCAAGAAGAAAATCAACCTAGAACTAAGGAGAAATTTCCTGACAGTGAGAACAATTAATTGGTGGAGTGGCTTGCCTTCAAAAGTTGTGGGTGCTTAATCATTGGAGGTTTTTAAGAAGAGATCGGACAGCCATTTGTCTGAAATCGGATAGGGTTTCCTGCCTGAGCAGGGGGTTGGACTAGAAGACCTCCAAGCTCTCTTTCAACTCTGTTATTCTGTTGCAATAAGCAATTTCCAGATACTCTCAATATGGTTGGGACTTCATTTTTTTTCCAATAAATGCAAGGAAGAAGAATGTTGATTTGGCTACAGGAGGATCCATCTTTGGAAATGAAAAGAAGTTTGCTTACTAATCGGACATCATTACAGAGGAGAGAACTTAAAGAAAAGGATGCAAGGTTTTGGAAGACTGTCTGGAGGTTAGTTAGAAAGGGAGGTGAAAGGAAATTCAACAAGACTACCTACTGGGTAGGCAAGAAGAATTCCTAACAACTTAATAGCGTGAGACAGCAGCATCTGTAGCAAACATATTGTATGGATAAACAGGGCAGGTGTTCTAAACATCTTTGCAAACAAGGAGGCACCATGATTATGTAAAGCATAACCTGTGCAGATTTGGTTGAGTTGTTCCTCAAGATGATGCAAACCAGAGAAAGAAAATAGCTCACCAGCAATGGAATGGGACAACTTGTCACAGCCAAGTCACCGTGGCCAATTCACCATGGCCAACTTGCCACAGGACAATTCGCTGTGGGGCAATTGAACCATTCAATTGAATTATTTAAAAGAAATAACAAATTATTTTTTGTCATTCACATTTCATTTTGTCCCTCCTTTTGCATCCCCTCTTTAATAGCAATAGCACTTAGACTTATATACCGCTTTACAGTGCTTTACAGCCCTCTCTAAGCGGTTCACAGAGTCAGCATATTGCCCCCAACAATCTGGGTCCTCATTTTACCCACCTCGGGAGGATGGAAGGCTGAGTCAACCTTGAGCCGGTGAGATTTGAACCGCCGAACTGCAGCTAGCAATCAGCTGAAGTAGCCTGCAGTACTGCACTCTAACCACTGCGCCACCTCGGCTCTTCATTCTTCATTTTAATCATTCTATTCCACCATTTCTTTGATATGTATACCTGAAAGAAGGGCAAGAAGCAATGGATGGAAACTAATCAAGAAGAGAAGCAACCTGGAATTAAGGAGAAATTTCCTAACTGTAAGAAAAACCTTGCATTCAGAAGTTTGTATAAAATGTTTTATAGGTGGCACCTACCACCGGCGAGGCTAGCAAAAATGTTTAAAAATATATCTACCAAATGTTGGAAATGTGATAAAAAACTGGGCACATATTATCACCTGTGGTGGACGTGCCCAAAAGCAAAAAAACTTTGGACGAAAATGCCTATGTGGCTAGAAAAAATGTTAAGACAGCATATAAATGTTAAGCCAGAACTATTTTTGTTAGGCATAATACCAGAAAAATACGATAAAGGAAATGTATATTTGATATTACATGTTTTAACAGCAGCAAGAATTGTATTTGCACAACATTGGAAAAGCGAGGAAACACCTATGGAAGAAGATATAATTAAAAAAATATTGGACTGTGCAGAAATGGACAGACTAACACTGACTAACACACACACACACACACACACACACACACACACGTGTGTGTGTGTGTGTGTGTGACATATTTTTACTGATAAATAAATAAAGGGAGACTAGTATAGATCTATTTCAAGCTATTTAGCTCTCATCAGCTAGCCATACCCCTTATAGGATTCGAACCTGGGCAGCTTGCCTTGTTATATATATCTAAAGAAGAGACTGGACAACCAATTATCTGGAATGCTATAAGGTCTCCTGCTGGAGCAGGGGGTTGGACTAGAAGACCTCCAAGGTCCCTTCCAGCTCTATTCTGACTTACAGTCTCACAGGATGACTTAGAAATTACAGCTCCCTTCAAACACCATGTTGGGGTCACATCAACCACTGAGTGGCTCACTCAGTCCAATGTGTGACTCAACCCGTTGACTCATAGCGTTCTCCAAAGGTTCAGTCAGAGTTTCTCCCAGCCCTGTGGGGCAGAAGCAGGCTCATCTTCGGCATGCTAAGCCTCTTGTCAAAGGAACCAGAAGCCACAGGTCCAGTTTCTACAGAGTTTGTCTAAGAAGTAGCCTTGGGTCTAACATTCGAGTGTCCAACAAGAACAAAATGGGAAGTCTTTCTACCAGCTTCTGTAGCGAAGGCTGGGAAAATGAACACACCGGCAGCAGTGTTCAGAGCTTTTCCCCGTAGCTCTCCCTCCTGTTCAGTTCTTGGTAAATGAACCTACTGATTCCTCAGCAAAGCTTCTCCTCAGAATACGTCTTTGAAATAATAATAAAAAAAAGTATCCTGGCTTACTCTGGGTTTGAAGGCAGTTGAGAACTTCGGGCTGATTGGAGGCCAGATCAGGCCAGGTAGTAGAAGGGAAAAAACAGTTGGGACTTTCACGAATGAAGGCAAATATACGTGTTGGGACTTTCCCGTCTCTTGCTTCAACAGCCAATTATTGTCTGAACTACCAAGTCTGGCTTCTTAAAGTCTTTTAGAAACGTAGCAGGGTTCAGCCCTGAGATCCTCCATCTCACAGATACAAAATCCAAATATAATTTCTCTCCCCCCCCCCCCAGTTCTGCGTTGGAAGCGAAGAACATGGCTCGTAACTCAGTCAATGTTTTTCAACTTTCGTTCTTTCTTGAAATCCCGGTTTGAAATAAGAGGATTACACGTTAGCCCTCGACATTCACATGAAATCCATTTTGGAAAGGCGACTGTAAAATTGCATGCACAAACACACACACACACACACGTATCAGTGGGAGTAATGTTGAACTGTAGACACCAAGGGGTGAGATGAGGCAGCATTGCTGAGCAATTCCAAAGGTGTTTTTTTGGAGGCAACTGGACTTTCTTGTTGTTTCTTTTGAAGAGGTTTCGCTTCTCATCCAAGAAGCTTCTTCAGCTCTGGCTGGATGGTGGGGAATGGAGGGATTTATACTCCTTGCAGACAGCTGGTCATTTGCATCCTTTTAGAGTGTCCTTAAGGCCACTTGGAGGTTTAGCTGTGTCCTCAGGGTCATCTGAGAAGTCGACAGTGAAGGGACACAGGGCAGAAAACATCCTGCAGCCAAAAAGGCTCCACACCTATTTGCACCACTCAGGTGATCCTGAGGATACAGATAAACCTCCAGGTGGCCTCAACGACTCTCTAAAAGGATGCAAATGTCCAGCTGTCTGCAAAGAATATAAATCCTTCCATTCCCCACTATCCAATCAGAGCTGAAGAAGCTTCTTGGATGAGAAGTGAAATGTCTTCAAAGAAAAAACAAAGAAAGTCCAGTTGCCTCCTGAAAAAGCACCTTTGGGACAAGCATGACCTGGATGACTGAGAATCTATACAAACATTGCTGAGCAAGTTTCAAGTTTATTTATATTTCTATGCCGCCCAACTCCCGGAGGAGGAAGCATCAAATTTAAATTCAAAGAGATTTAGTGATTCCGGTGGGTTCCAACCTACAAACACGCCTCACCAAAGGGGACGGTGGCGAGACCCAAAAGGACACATATTTGCATGTAATCCAGTGTGCTAATTTATATGCATGCATGCAAATGGAGAAATAATGACGAGCATTTAATAAGAAACAATGCGGTGTACCGCCATATTTAACAAATGATGATGATTATGGCCTAGCAGTCTAGCTGCATCTCTGTTCTGACCTAGGCTTCCTGATAAAGCGTAAATCACAAGCGTAGTCCCAAAAAACCCTCTTTTTATTTCAACGGCTGTGAATTATGTTCATTCACAGCCTTAATAAGTCCCAAACAGTTTTCATTAGTCCGACAGAAGTCTGCCACAGTCTTTCGGGAGAAAGCTGATAAGCACCCACCTTTATCTCTCTTGACACACTGCCAAAGACCTAATTGGCAAGGAGCTTTGCAAGGCCAAACGGAGCACGGAGTCAAAACGAAGCTGCTGAGTTACACTGAACAGAAATGAACCAAGTTGCTTCCTGCAAAGCTCACATCCATTTGCTCCTCTTTTAAGTCCTATGGAAGTTGCTTCCTGCAAAGCTCACATGCATTTGCTCCTCTTTTATGTCCTATGGGAGGGCCCAATCATCTCCAAGCCTTACTGCCGAGTAGCCCTTTTCTTCCTTAACTGTTCTTGCCTTCTGGCAGCTCTGCACATGCGCGCATTGGGAACAGGCTTCCCCCTGTTCCTCTGCCTCGCTGATGTCAGCCTCTGGAGGCTCCGGAGTCAGCACAGATTCCCAGATGGCCTGGGCCCCATCTCTGCCTCCGACACAGAGCCTTTTCCAGACTCCAGGACTGGCCCATGTTCCTCCCCAGCCTCCTCGCTGTCCGACTCTGCTGCCAGCTCCCCAGGCCACTGGAGGACCACAACAGTCTCTTCCTCACAAAGCCAACTGCAAAGTATTTGAAAATTCAAACAAATTACCAGACTGTTAAAAAGTGGGAAGGATCCCCAAAACACAGGAAAAACTTCAAGTGAGACCTCTAACAAAAATCGTGCATGCTGATGAGAGCCGGATTGGTGTCATGGTTAAGGCACCAGCTTAGAAACTGGGAGTCTGTGAGTTCTAGTCGAGTCACAAAGCCAGGTGAATGACTTTAGGCCAATCCCTCTTTCTCAGCCCCAGGAAAGTGGCAATGGCAACCCACGTTCAAAATCCGGCTAAGAAAACTGCAGGGGCTTGTCTAAGCATTGTCCAGGACACAACCCTGACATATTAACGTTAAGTAGACAAGAATTGGCTGCTATGCTTTAAACAAGTGACAGATAAGGGTAAGAAGTTGCAAGGAGCAAAGAAAGATAGATTAGATAGGAATAGGAGACCTTAATATTAACTGAAGCAGCAGTTGATGGAAGTCTTTCAATGAATTATAGCTTGGGAGATAATAGGGGCTCAAGTGGGAAGGAATTAGCGGAGATGGCTAAATTAAAGGTTAAAAAAAAATCACAATTACTTTTGTTTCTACTTGGAAACCACTTCTGGACTTTGTGCTCGAGGTGCTCCATCACTGGAGGTTTTCAAAAAGAGACTGGACAGCCATTTGCCTGAAATGGTATAGGGTCTCCTGCTTGAGCAGGGGGTTAGACTAGAAGACCTCCAAGGTCCCTTCCAATTCTGTTATTGTGTTAGACTTAAGCTTCCAATGGATTAAATTTTAATTGCATTATTCATGATAAGAAGGGATCAAAAATGGAACTAGCATGGGGACATAGCCCTTCCTATTGTTTAAGACAAAAAGGCATTTTTGAAATGAGCAATAATTTTAAATTTCTTCTCCAGCCTTAAACAAAACACACAGGTTCCTGGCCGGCCAAGGAGCATGGTGTGCATCTAACTACAAGCTAACAACCGTCACCTACAAAGCATATTGTGTGCTGTTCCATGCAAACCTCACACATGGTCAGCCAAGCTGGGAATGCCATTCCTCACCCGAAGCCCTCCTTGTCATAGCTGCCTTTTATCCGTTGCAAACCACGACTCCCCCTTTAAGTAGCTGAAATCTGTACCGTGGCCAAGAGCCTCTCCGAGCAGATGAAAACTGGCACGAGTCTGTGGTTGCATTATGTTAAAATATTCCGGCTGTGGTTATCTCGTGCGGTTGCTGCGAGACGGATGAGTTGATTTGGTCACGGAAGATAAGATCGTGCTAGGAAACATCTGGAAATATCGATCAAGATGGATCCTGCATGCTGCAGGAAATAAGGGATGGGTTGATGGTTAGGGAAGGTGGAACTGGTTGCAGCCTCCGAGTTTTCTTCTCTATCTCAGGTAGCAAAGCCATGAAGGACATCTCCTTGAGATGTCATTGTTGTACGAAGACTTTGGACAAATAGGTTGACGGTATGGCAATTTCGTGTCTTAAGATTAGAAATGGCATCGGTTTTCTTTAGGGAGGGAGGGAGAGCGTTATTCTGATCCACTTAAAAACAAAGCATTTTGAGGGGTCCTGGGTGCTCTCTGAGCTGGGTTGTTTTCTTGCAGACGTTACATTACCAAACTAGGTAACATCATCACTGTTAGAAGGAAGTGGAGTTTGAGGAGGAGGAGGAGTTTGAGGAGTTTGAGGAGGAGGAGGAGGAGGAGGAGGAGGAGGAGGAGGAGGAGGAGGAGGAGGAGGAGGAGGGGGGGAGGATGATGGGGAGGGAGGA
>QLTV01004128.1:152362-162855 GCA_003457575.1 Thermophis baileyi
CGTCACATGATAGCAGTGTTCCAATATTTGCGGGGCTGCCACAAAGAAGAGGGAGTCAAGCTATTCTCCAAACCACCTGAGGGCAGGATAAGAAGCAATGGGTAGAAACTAATCAAGGAGAGAAGCAACAAGAAGTAATGGGTGGAAACTAATCAAGGAGAGAAGCAACCTTGGACTAAGGAGAAATTTCCTGACAGTTAGTACAATTAATCAGTGGAACAGCTTGCCTCCAGAAGTTGTGAATGCTCCAACACTGGAAGTTTTTAAGAAGATGTTGGATAACCATTTGTCTGAAGTGGTGTAGGGTTTCCTGCCTAAGCAGGGGGTTGGACTAGAAGACCTCCAAGGTCCCTTCCAACTCTGTTATTCTATTCTATGAGTTGGCCGTGATGAGTTGGTCCATAGCAATAGCACTTTGACTTATATACCCCTTTATAGTGCTTTACAGCCCTCTCTAAGTGGTTTAGCAGAGTCAGAATATTGCCCCCAACAATCTGGGTCCTCATTTTACCCACCTCAGAAGGATGGAAGGCTGAGTCAACCTTGAGCCTGGTGGGATTTGAACTGCCAAATTGCAGGCAGCCGATAGTCAGCAGAAGTGGCCTGCAGTACAGCACTTTAACCACTGCGCCACTGAGGCTCTTGAGTTGGCCGTGATGAGTTGGCCGTGACGAGTTGTCATGGACCATGGAGAAGGGTTTATTGAGGCTGAAAGACCTTCTGGAGAAAGTGGTCACCTAGAACAGAAGCCCGTTGTTGGGACATCTGAAACTATAATTTGGATTTTAGTCTATCCTAGCCTGGCACCTTCCAGAAATGGTAGGAAGGGCTCTTCAAGAGTCCTAAAAATGTCCAGAGATGGAGTCCTGACCTATCTGGAACTTGGAGAAAACTGCTGCAGTGGACCTGCAGTAGAAACAAATCTTCAGACCGGCAGAAGTTGCATCAGAGATCGACTTGACCAACAAATGGAAATAAGGCAGTTGAAAAATTCATGCAATGGGACTATTTTATGGCCATCAGAAACCTACTTCAAGGTTTGTATATTCACACTACACAAACTTTCCAGGCACGCATTTCACCTGACCTGAACACATTGATTCTATTTATTTTGCAGATAAAGAAGACTTCAATGTTCTGTTTCATGTTCTTTTCTGAAGGATTCGTTTGGGCTTGAGTGTTGTCTTTAGGCCACAGCAACCAAATAATACTATACAGATGGTTAAAAAAGTCTTTCCACCCAGGGGAAATGAGGTATAATTTATGCCACAAACAACCAACAGGAACACAAACAACTGCTGACAAAGGACTCCTTTGTCCTCCCTGACTTTTTAAAGATTTTTTTTTCTTCACAGGACTGGTAATAAAAGAGAGTGAAAATCTCAATTAAAATATTTAGCTTTAGCTAGTTGATGGATGAGCCAAAATGCTGAAAGGATTGAGATGAGGAGGCAGGGCCTGGGGCTGATCTGGAGGGGATGGTATTCTTGAGAATAAGGGATTCAAAGGATTGGCTTCTTCCTTCCTTCCTTCCTTCCTTCCTTCCTTCCTTCCTTCCTTCCTTCCTTCCTTCCTTCCCTCAGTAGAACTGCTGGTTTTCTCCGGGACCTAGAGAGGCTGAACTTCACCCCCCCTCGTTATGATTATTTATTTCCTGCTAACCGCCTTGTTTACACAAAACAGCACCAATGCAAATCAACGTGAAGGAGTGCTAGAACCACCGAGGTGTGCAGCCTCAACAAGCTCTCGGGATTGGTTTTCGTAATGTAGTGTTAACAGAGCCACACATGGCTACACACACTCCCCCCCCCCCGCACGCAAGGGGCAGGGAGGAGATAAAGGCTGGCAGGAAGAGGAGCATCATTATCAGGGTGCTGGCTGAGTCTTCCCACATCATCAGGAGCAAAGAGGAAAGATGATCCAGGGTGGGGGGGGGGAACCCCCCCCATGGAATCTGAGTGGAGGATCAAGCCAGCTGTCAGTCACTCAACCCAGCTGGATGCATTTGCCTGAGGACACCAACACGCAGCACTCTGCTGGCCCAAAAGACGCAAATGGTTTATATTTAACAGAATAACAGGGTTGGAAGGAACCTTCTAGGTCATCTAGTCCAACCCCCCCGCCCAAGCAGGAGACCCTACACCATTTCTGACAGATGGCAGTCCAATCTCTTCTTGAAAGCTTCCAGGGATGGAGCTCCCAAAACTTCCGAAGGCAACTTCTGTTCCATTGGTTGATTGCTCTCACTGTCAGAAAATTCCTCCTTATTTCCAGGTTGAATCTCTCCTTGATCAGTTTCCATCCATTATTCCTTGTCTGGCCTTCAGGTGCTTTGGAAAATACCTTGACCCTTTCCTCTCTGTGGCAACCCCTCAAATATTGGAAGACTGCTATCATGTCTCCCCTGGTCCTTCTGTCAGAAAATTCTTCCTTATTTCTAGGTTGAATCAATCAATCAAAATACAGCTGGAAGGGACCTTGTAGGTCATCTAGTCCAACCCCCCGCCCAAGCAAGAGACCCTACCCCATTTCTGACAGAAGGCAGTCCAGTCTCTTCTTGAAAGCTTCCAGGGATGAAGCTCCCACAACTTCTGAAGGCAACTGCTGTTTCATTGGTTGATTGTTCTCACGGTCAGGAAATTTCTCATTTCCAGGTTGAATCTCTCCTTGTTCAGTCTCTGAGAAACCTTCCGTGGGGATTCTTCATCTACCACAATGCAAGGCTCTCCAAAAAGATCTATCAGATCATGGTGGTGACCCTTTGAGAGATGTATGCCACAAAATTTCATTTTAATGTATGCCGATTAGTGTACATTCCAAGTGACAGTAAAGTTATTTTAAGTCTATGAGAGCCATGCAGAAAGGATATATGAAATGGGTACTCATCATTCATCACTATAAAAAAACAGATGTTGAGACTCTAGAAAGAGTGCAGAGAAGAGCAACAAAGATGATTAGGGGGCTGGAGGCTAAAACATACAATGAACGGTTGCAGGAATTGGGCATTAAATTCTCATAGTATAAAATACAAATGAAAAGAAAGATAATGAGGAAAGGGGGAAGGGAAAAAAGGAGGAAATAGAAGAGTGGGAAAAGAAAGGAAGGAGAAAGTTGTGGGTGCTCCAACACTTGAGGTTTTTAAGAATAGCAATAGCAATAGCAGTTAGACTTATATACCGCTTCATAGTGCTTTACAGCCCTCTCTAAGCGGTTTACAGAGTTAGCATATTGCCCCCAACAATCTGGGTCCTCATTTTACCCACCTCAGAAGGATGGAAGGCTGAGTCAACCTTGAGCCGGTGAGATTTGAACCGCTGAACTGCAGCTAGCAGTCAGCTGAAGTAGCCTGCAGTGCTGCACTCTAACCACTGCGCCACCTCGGCTCTTAAGAAGTTTGGACAACCGTCAATCTGAAGTTGTATAGGGCTTCCTGCTTGAACAGGGGGTTGGACTAGAAGACCACCAAGGTCTCTTCCAACTCTTATTACTCTGTTATTAACTTGGTCATCTTCTCCTTCCCATCTCCATCCAGTCCCTCTCCAACAAAAGGGAGATATCTATTCGTAGGTCTACACACAATACAAACAACCCATTTCAGAACCCATAAGGAACTAAGGTTAATCTTAGGCATGCTTTGTTGTACGATTGGATAAGATGGCCCAGTTAGGCTTGTTGGTTTTCCTTGAAGACATTTTGCTTGTCATCCAGGAAGCTTCTGAACTGAAACTTCTGAACTGAAGAAGCTTCTTGGATGAGAAGCAGAACGTCTTCAAGGAAAACCAAGAAAATCCAGTTGCCTCTTGAAAAAGCACCCTTGGGACAACCATGACCTGGATGACTGAGAATCTCCATAGACAATCATCAGCTTGTGTTCCTTCTCCCTCCCTCCTTCTTTCCTTCTTTCCTTCTTTCCTTCTTTCCTTCTTTCCTTCTTTCCTTCTTTCCTTCTTTCCTTCCTTCCTTCCTTCCTTCCTTCCTTCCTTCCTCCCTCCCTCCCTCCCTCCCTCCTTCCTTCCTCTCATTCTCATCTCCTTCTTTCCTCCACTCATTCTCTCCTTCCTTCCTTCCTTCCTTCCTTCCTTCGTAACTTCTTTCTTTCCTGCCTTCTTGTTTCTCTCCCTTCTTTCCTTCTCTCTTTTCATCATACTTCTCCTTCCTCTCATTCTCATATCCTTCTTTCCTCCTCTCATTCTCTCCTTCCTTCCTTCCTTCCTCTCATTCTCATCTCCTTCTTTCCTCCTCTCATTCTCTCCTTCCTTCCTTCCTTCCTTCCTTCCTTCCTTCCTTCCTTCCTTCCTTCCTTCCTTCCTTCCTTCCTCAGTCAAGAGCAAATCAGCAAATTATTCTGTTCTGTTAAGAACACAGGAGAGATTGGACAACAATTTGTCTGAAATGGTACAGGGTTTCCTGCTCGAGCAGGGGGTTGGACTAGAAGACCTCCAAGGTCCCTTCCAACTCTGTCATTCTGTTATTTCACTTGGAAAGTCAATTTCTTTCAGAGATTTACCTCAGAACCCCCTTCCTCACCTCTCCTGACCAAGGTGACTTCTCTCCCACCCAGGCTCAGGGAGAATGCAACACGGCCTTTGCCAGCTCTCCCTCTGAATTTCAATTGCTTTTCCATTTGCAAAACTACATTTAAACCTACCTTATTAAAACAGATCCTTGCTAGTTTATGGTAATTAAAAGCCATAAATATTTGCGCGCACAATGCTCCAGACCTTGAATAACCAGTGAGTCAATAATGCTCGCCTGGTGAGGTTAGCAAATAAATCTTGATTCTTTCTTAAGTGGCACAGCTAATCCTCCCTTTCTTTCTGTCTGTCCCTGAATTGGTGGCCCCTGTGAAGAGACTTTTCAGCATGAAAAACCAAGTACTTTCAAGATGGAAATCTCCTCTTTATTTAATAGATCTAAATAAAGAATTAAAATTAAGCAGGTTCTTATCCTGCCGTACGTAGACTAATCTCCCTTTGTTTGGGGAGGTGGGGGGAACAACAGTTCCATGAAATGATTAAGAAATTCAGAATATAAACATATAAACCCATGCCAGATATATATATGTATTTCTCCACTGTCTCATTTTTTCCAGATTTAAATTTGGGCAGGGAGCTGATACTCTGATTCTATCTGCAGTGACCTGAAATCCCTTCCTTCTCGATTGATGGATTTCTTTTGATTCTTATGAAAACCCAGTATCATAACTGACTTTTCTGGGAAACCATTTTATTTTACAGTATTTGTTACATTTATATGCCTCCCGCCTCACTATTGAGTGACTCTGGTTATGGTTTAATAATATTTTGCGGGCTTCTAGTTCCTAGTGAAATGTCTGCAAGAAAACCACCAAGCTCAGAGAGCACAAAGGACCCCACAGTTCTCCTCCTCCTCCTCCCCCCACCACACCCCATTCCCTCCAGCACTGATGTTATTACCTAGTTGGGTAATGAAACCTCTGCAAGAAAACCACCAAGCTCAGAGAGCACCAAGGAGCCCACAGTTGTTGTTGTTGTTGCCCTCCTCCTCCTCCCCCACACCCCACTCCCTCCAGCACTAATGTTGTTACCTAGTTGGGTAATAAAATGTCTGCAAGAAAACCATCAAGCTCAGAGAGCATCAAGGACCCCACAGTTCTCCTCCTCCTCTTCCTCCTCCTCCCACACCCCACTCCCTCCAGCACTGATGATGTTACCTAGTCAGGTAATGAAATGCCTGCAAGAAAACCATCAAGCTCAGGGAGCATCAAGGACCCCACAGTTCTCCTCCTCCTCCTCTTCCTCGCCGCCATCTCCATCTCCACCTCCTCCACTCCATAAACCCCACTTCCTCCTAGCCTGATAATGTTTCCCTAGCTGGGTCATGAGACGTCTGCAAGGAAACCACCAAGCTCAGAGACCACCAAGGACCCCACAGTTCAACCCTGAGCCACAAAGGTTCTCTTCTAAGGAAGCAGATGATTCTTTTCCCCTTTACGACACAAGTAACCACGAATTCTGGATTCTAGAAACAATCGTCTTTATCCTGACCAAGAGACTTTGGGTGGTCTTCCTGTCTCAGCTGTGCGGTTTACGTCTTCGGTCCTGTCAGCCTCGATTATCTCATGCTAATAGACAGAGAGGATTACAACAAAACTTAGATCAAAGGACAACAGTTTGTTCTCATGTGCAATTGACTTCATTTGGTTATGTAATCTAATTGGCTTGGAATTCAACATGAGAGGGCAAATTAGACTATCTCTCTCTCTCTCTCTCTCTCTCTCTCTCTCTCTCTCTCTCTCTCTCTCTCTCTCTCTCTCTCTCTCTCTCTCTCTCTCTCTCTCTCTCCATTACATATATACACACATTTTCCCCCTCCAATACCACAATTGCAATGCAAAGCATGTCAACAGCCATCCGTTTTGGAGTTTCTAGCTTGGAATGAGACCATTTCTCTCCCTGCCCCCACCTCTTTTCAAAAAGAGCCAAGCTGTTATTTCTCGGAAGGCATTATTAAGGTGGCTGCTTGAGAATTTTTTTAGAGTCCTTTTATTTTATTTTATTTTATTTTCTCTCCTCTCCTCCTGCACGTAGGAAAGGAACGACAGGATTTGACATTGTTTAAAATACTTTTACTCCTGGAGAGTTTATATTTTTGCAGAAATAGTGGGGTGCTTTGACTCACGATGATGGGAGGAGCTGGACAGGAGATGGGTGGAGCCAGAAGGGGAGCCCCAAACAATTAAGGTGACCCCCCTTTTTTTCCTATTTAATTCCATCCTTTCCTTTCCGAGATGGCAAGGGGTAAATGGCCATTCTTTCCAGAGGTTTACACTGATTTCTGGAACAGCATTCAAAACTTGACCTTGATCAAATGCATCTAGTTGACCTTAACAAATTAACAGAGTTGGAAGGGACCTTGTAGGTAATCTAGTCCATCCCCCCACCCAAGCAGGAGACCCTACACCATTTCTGAGAAATGGCAATCCAATCTCTTCTTGAAAGCCTCCAGTGATGAAGCTCCCACAACTTCTGAAGGCAACTTCTGTTCTGTTGGTTGATTGTTCTCCCTGTCAGAAAATTTCTCCTTATTTCTAGGTTGAATCTCTCCTTGATCAGTTTCCATCCATTATTCCTTGTCTGGCCTTCAGGTGCTTTGGAAAATAGCTTGACCCCCTCCTCTCTGTGGCAGCCCCTCAAATATTGGAACATGCTATCATGTCTCCCCTGGTCCTTCTCTTCACTAGACTAGCCAGGCCCAGTTCCTGCAACAGTTCTTCGTATGTTTTAGCCTCCAGTCCCCTAATCATCTGGGTTGCTCTTCTCTGCACTCTTTCTAGAGTCTCAACATCTTTTTTATAGTGTGGTGACCTTGGTTGATCTCAGAATCTACGTGAATGAGTGTCTTTCCACTTCAATCCCCACAATGGATGAATGGCTGCAAAAGTTGATGGAGTTAGCAGAATGGCTAAATTGACTGCTTTGGTCAAAGAAAAAAAAAAGCATAAGTACTTTCGTTTCTACTTGGAAACCTCTTCTGGACTTTGTGCTCGAGGTGGGGAAAAAAAATGAAAACTTTGATTTTGGGTTTTACCGATTAGATTGGTTTCTTGTTTATAGAAATGGCTAGTTTATACTATTATGTAAAAGTAAAAAGTTGAGGTTTGATGTTACTATCTTATTCTACTGTAGCAAAGGGAGTCGGAGGTCAATGCCTTTTCTCTCTTTTTCCTTCATTTTCTGCACTTTTCCCTTCCCTTTTCCATCCCCTAATTTTCCTATTATTCCCTTTTGTATTTTTGTATTTTATATTGTCCCAAAGGTGCTTTTTGAGGAGGCAACTGTACTTTCTTGTTTTTTTCTTTGAAGACGTTTCGCTTCTCATCCAAGAAGCTTCTTCAGCTCTGACAGGATAGTGGGGAAGTCAGAGCTGAAGAAGCTTCTTGGATGAGAAGTGAAACATCTTCAAAGAAAAAAACAAGAAAGTCCAGTTGCCTCCAGTTGCCAACCATGACCTGGACGACTGAGAATCTTTACAGACTTGTATTTTATATTTTATAATTATTTATATAATTATTTGTATTTTATATTATATTAGAATAGAATAACAGAGTTGGAAGGGACCTTGGAGGTCTTCTAGTCCAACCCCCTGCTTAGGCAGGAAACCCTATACCACTTCAGACAAATGATTATCCAACATCTTCTTAAAAACTTCCAGTGTTGGAGCATTTACAACTGCTGGAGGCAAGTTTTTCCACTGATTAATTGTTCTAATTAATAAGTAGAGAATAGAAAATAGACTAGACTAGACTAGAAGAATAGAATAGAATAGAATAGAATAGAATAGAATAGAATAGAATAGAATAGAATAGAATAGAATAGAATAGAATAGAATAGAATAGAACAGAACAGAACAGAATAGAATATTCTTTATTGGCTAAGTGTGATTGGACACACTTAATAAATATTGGAAGGGACCTCGGAGGTCTTCTAGTCCAACCCCCTGCTTAGGCAGGAAACCCTACACCACTTCAGACAAATGGTTATCCAACCTCTTCTTAAAAACTTCCAGTGTTGGAGCACCCACAACTCCTGGAGGCATATTATTTATATATTATTTATATATTAGTTTATACTATAAACTAATAAAAATGACTGGGGAAAAAGAATCTATGTGAATGAGATATGCAATAGCAATAGCAATAGCACTTAGACTTATATACCGCTTCATAGTGCTTTACAGCCCTCTCTAAGCGGTTCACAGAGTCAGCATATTGCCCCCAACAATCTGGGTCCTCATTTTACCCACCTCGGAAGGATGGAAGGCTGAGTCAACCTTGAGCCGGTGAGATTTGAACCGCCGAACTGCAGCTAGCAGTCAGCTGAAGTAGCCTGCAGTGCTGTACTCTAACCACTGCGCCACCTCGGCTCTTATGCTTCGGCTCTTATGCTTATCTATCCTGTAACTATCCTGTAACTATCCAATCTCAACAGCTTGCCTCCAGAAGTTGTGAATGCTCCAACACTGGAAGTTTTTAAGAAGATGTTGGATAACCATTTGTCTGAAGTGGTGTAGGGTTTCCTGCCTAAGCAGGGGGTTGGACTAGAAGACTTCCAAGGTCCCTTCCAACTCTGTTATTCTATTCTATTCTATTCATTTGACCTTGGAAGGTAAGCAGGGTGTCAAGCACTGGAAATCAGAAGTCCAGGCAGTTCAAATGAATATATAGCAGTGATGGCGAACCTTTTCTGCACCGAGTTCCATTCTGTTCTGTTCTGAAGAATTGAAGAAGCTTCTTTAATGAGAAGCGAAATGTCTTCAAGGAAGAACAAAGTCCAGTTGCCTTTTTAAAAAAGCACCTTTGGGATATTTTAATCTAGAGGGTTGAGTTTTTAAAGGAGGAGGGAGCTACTCAGGATAGCCTTTAATAATGACCATCAGTTTGCCCCCAAACTGAAGGATGGACTCCTTTAAAACTCAAGGGCTGGCTTTAGATTTCTACATCATTCTCCCAAGCAATAATCTCCAGAATTAATTTGAGTTATTTTAATTTTCATCTCGCGTACTCAAAAAACATACCCGTGCATATGAATTCACCAGCTGTCCAAAGTAGAAAGTAGGAGGTAAAAAAAAGAAGAAGAAGAAGAGAGAGAAGGAGGGAAGGAAAGAAAAGATCTATAGGCTCATTTCCTTTTAAAATTAATTAAAGACAGCAAGGAAACATCACTGGGCTACACTTGGCGCCAAGGGCTTGAGAAATTAGATTTTCAGGGAGTGACAGCTTCCAAGTCCAACTCTATGGTTGCCCAAGAAAGATTCACTTGTTCTATAGCCCAGAGCTTGCTGTAGGGTTTCCAGCACCAGGCTCCTTTGGTGAATAATATGGTGATTGATTGATTGATCTGTTTTTAAGTCTCCACTTTTTATCACAGGATTCTGCACCCAATGAGAAGTAAAACAACAACAACAACAACATTGGGGCAGAAGTGGCACACCAAGCATGAGAGATTTCTGAAAAGCAAGCTAATTGATAGACTCCAGCATCAAGTTCTTCAACTCTTGGATGGTATAACATGGTTTAAAAGGGGAAAAAAAGAAACATTGAGGAGAGGAAAAATTGAAGGGAGGACACCCAAGGGATAAACAAGAAGGATACGAAAGGAGGAAAAAGATCAGACTGAGGTCTCTTCTGTGGGGGGATGGGGTAGTAAGCAAAGAGAGCCATGGGGCCCTTGGTGCTCTCTGAGCTTGGTGGTCCTCTTGCAGATGTTTCACTACCCAACTAGCTAACATCATCAGTGCTAGAAGGGGGTGGGATTTGTGGAGAGGAGGAGGAGGAGGATTGTGGAGTCCTTGCTGCTCTCTGAACTTGGTGGTTTTCTTGCAAACATTTCATGACCCAACTAGGGAGCATCATCAGTGGTCCATCCGGGCATCATCAGCACCAAGCCCAGAAAGCACTGAGGACCTCACAGTCCTCCTCCTCCTCCTCCTCCTCCTCCTCCTCCTCCTCCTCC
>QLTV01004128.1:166155-177492 GCA_003457575.1 Thermophis baileyi
GAATAGAATAGAATAGAATAGAATAGAATAGAATAGAATAGAATAGAATAGAATAGAATAGAATAGAATAGAATGTGGAAGGGAAGGGAAGGGAAGGGAAGGGAAGGGAAGGGAAGAATAGAATAGAATAGAATAGAATAGAATAGAATAGAATAGAATAGAATAGAATAGAATAGAATAGAATAGAATAGAATAGAATAGAATAGAATAGAATAGAATAGAATAGAACTTCATTGTCACTTTAAATGTACACTAACCAGCATACATTAAAATGAAATTTTGTTGCATTTAGCTCTCAAAGGATAACCCTTATGCAGATACCCACATACACACACATATATGATACCCACATACACACACATATATGACACTGAGAAACATCATGGTCTATTTCGAATATATACATATGTAGGAAGCCCCTCTCCTAGAAGAATGAAATATTTTGGGAAATATTAAAAAGGCAGGATAAAATATTTCCCCTAAAGGCAGAGGTGGGTTCCTACTGGTTCTAACCGGTTCTTTAGAACCGTTAGTAAACCGGGGATGACGTCACAGAGCCAGTTCTGTTGGTGTCTCCATGGGCGCCGCCATCTTGGACTTTGCTTCTGCGCATGCGCAGAAGCTAATTTTTGCTTCTGCGCATGTGCAGAACCCTATTTTTTTTATTGCTGCACGCGCTTTGCGCGCGCGCGGGCAGGGCGAAACCCTGAGCAAACCGGCAGCAAAAGGATCCAGAACCCACCCCTGCCTAAAGGAGAAATGAAAAAAAAAAAATCTTAAGGGAGGCAGAAACCAGCCCCAGTTTCCCTGCCCCAAGCAGAAACTGAGGAGGCCAGCTTTTAGAAATGCAGATTTGGTAACCCATTCAGAAAGACTGGGTCAAGACAGAAACTCAGATAAGCAAAATGTTGACAAAATTAGCTCAGACAAGCACCTAGGATTTGCATTTCCCCTTTTGCCTATGACCCCCATAGCAATCTGACAACAGCCAATAGAATATTAAAGGACATGTTCTTGCACGGGAACCGGAAGCTCAACCCAGTTGCTGTGGCCTAGAGGTGGAGCTCTTGCCTCACAATCAGGAGGTTGTGAGTTCGATCCTAGGTAGAGGCAGATGTAGGGTCTCCTGCTTGGGCAGGGGGTTGGACTAGATGACCTGCAAGGTCCCTTCCAACTCTGTTAATCTGTTAAATCTGTTAAAATACAAAGCCCAACTCCATTTGGTCAGCTGTCCCAGAATCACATGGGGTTGGTGTTTCTGCTTCATCAATAAAGATAAACTTTCTTTCCAATCAGCCTCCGGCCTCCATTTTGTTTCCAGTGCATTTCTCCCGGATTGGAACAGAACCAGATGGATTTTTCTTCCAACACATATACACACGGTGGAAGAAGAAAAAAAAAAAGAATCATGAGAATTTATATGACGGATGGCCTAGGGAACAAAGCTGTTGCAGAATCTAGCAGTCCTGCTATAGACACTTCGAAACTCCCTCCCAGAGGGGAGCAACAGAAACAGGCCACGAAGTGGGCGTGTGGGGCAGCGGTGAAATCCAAATTTTTTTACTAAGTGGGCGTGGCTTGGTGGCCATGGTGTGGCTTGGTGGGCGTGGCTTGGTGGGCGTGGCATGGGGAGGATACTGCAAAATTTCCATTCCCTCCCCACTCCTGGGGCAAAGATACTGCAAAATCCCCATTCCCACCCCACTCCAGGGGAAGGATACTGCAAAATCCCCATTCCCTCCCCACTCCTGGGGGAAGGATACTGCAAAATCCCCATTCCCTCCCCACTCCAGGGGAAGGATACTGCAAAATCTCCATTCCCTCCCCACTCCTGGGGGAAGGATACTGCAAAATCTCCATTCACACCCCACTCCTGGGGGAAGGATATTGCAAAATCCCCATTCCCACCCCACTCTGGGGCCAGCCAGAGGTTGTATTTGCCGGTTCTCTGAACTACTCAAAATTTCCGCTACTGGTTCTCTGAACTACTCAAAATTTCTGCTACCAGTTCTCCAGAACCTGTCAGAACCTGCTGGATTTCACCCCTGGTGTGGGGGTCTCTAACAATGCTTCAAGCTTCAAGAGATAGTAGTCCTAGTGAGTCAAAATTTAGAACTTCAGTCTCCAAGGAAAGAACATGGGCATGGATATCAAGGGTAGAAAGTTAGCACCCACCTCTCTCCTAGAAGAATGAAATATTTTGAGGAATATTAAAAAAAAGGCAGGAGAAAATATTTCCCCTAAAAGAGAAATAAAAATCTTAAGGGAGACAGAAACTCAGCCGCAGCTCCCTCCCCCACAGCAGATATTTTGTGCCCATTTAGAGAGACTGGGCCAGCCTAAGAGAAGGTATAAAAACCCCTCACTCTCAACTCCATGTGGTCAGCTACCCAGAATCACACGTGCTTTGTGGTTCTGCTTCATCAATAAATGGACCCTCTTTCCAATCAGCCTCCAGCCACCATTTTGTCTCCAGTGCCTTTCTCCTGGCTTGGAACTGAACCAGATAGCAATAGCAATAGCACTTAGACTTATATACCGCTTCACAGTGCTTTAAAGTCCTCTCTAAGCGGTTTACAGAGTCAGCCTATTGTCCCCAACAATCTGGGTCCTCATTTTAACAACTTCAAAAGGATGGAAGGCTGAGTCAACCTTCTTCCATCTACTGTGGAGCTTGCTGATCAGACCTCCGAAATCAGCAGAAGTACAACTGGAAGTTCTAGCTATTTTTAATTTTTAAAGGATGCTATACGTATTTGGGTGATATTGAGAAGAAAGCTTAAATTTGGCCTTATTTTTATAAAAATAAAATTGATGTTCTGATATTCTAAGATTGTCATTGTTTGAAAAAAATGTATTTTTCATACTTCAAAATTTAACTGTTTTCTTTCCTCAGTTGATTGGAAAATTAAAACATATTCAGTGCTGGTCACAATCTCTGGAATTAGTTGTAATTTGTGAAGTTAAGGCCCTTTGAAATACGCTATTTTCTAATGTGTTGATTTGTGGAGAATGTTGAACACCAGATTAGAAAATTAATATAGCAATAGCAGTGGCACTTAGACTTATATACTGTTCACAGTGCTTTTATAGCACTCTCTGAGCAGTTTACAGAGTCGGCGTATTGCCCCCAACAATCTGGGTCCTCATTTTACCCACCTTGGAAGGATGGAAGGCTGAGTCAACCTTGAGCCTGGTGAGATTCGAACTGCCAAACTGCTGGCAGCCAGTGATCAGCAGAAGTAGCCTGCAGTACTGCACTCTAACCACTGCGGCACCTCGGCTCAGATCAGGTCTCAGTGTGCTGACGAGTGAATCCAGGAATGGGACATACGAAAGCTGGCTTGTCCTACGGGTGGGCAGCAGTCCGGTCTGGAGTCCCCTGTTCAGTGTGTACCCTCTGGAGTACCCGCCTGCCGAAGGCTGCTTCGGTCGAAGCGAAGGCGTCCAGCTAATGAATGTCTAATGAATGGGGATGGAGAGGACCATGCCGCAGCTCGACAGACCTCCATGATAGAGGCCTGTGTCGCCCACGCAGCTGTCATGGCTGCGCTTCTGGTGGAATGGGCTGTCACCCGCCGAGGCAACGGAAGAGCCTGGAGTTTGTAAGCCTTGGCGATGCACGCCCGTATCCACCGGCCCACGGTCGATGGAGTGACCTTTTTGCCAGCGGTGAAATCTACTTACCTTCCCTACCGGTTTGGAAGCGCGCGCGCGCGCCTGTCACGCATGCTTTTTCACCCTCTGTGCATGCACAGAACGCTTTGCACATGCACAAGGGGTTAAAAACAAGAAAATGGTGACGTCTGGGCAGGTGGGTGGAGCCTCGCACTGCCGCTGCTACCGGTTCTCTGAACCACCAGCGGCTGCCACTACTGGTACGCCCTGACCGGGCCGAACCCGTAGCATTTCACCCCTGCTTGTTGCCTAGTGTAGAGGGCTGGAAGGACACAAACAGGGACTCTGTCTTCCTGAAAGAGGAAGTCCTCTTAATGTATATGCGGAGGGCCCTCCTAACGTCCAAGGTGTGCCACTTCTTCTCCAGGGCGTGGGCCGGGGCCGGGCAGAAGTCTGGCAGGATTAGCCCTATGGAACCAGGAATTCCCCTTGGGAACAAAGGAGAGGTCCAACTGCAAGACCACCCTATTGTGGTGAAATATACACAGGTCCTGTCTGTCCTGTGGAGAGATGGATATTTCTTCCAACACAAGTCATGTCCTTAATCTTTTCCCGAATGACAGAAACTATTTTCATCTGTAGGAAAATTGGTGCCACTTCTATAAAGCTGGACAGATGAGTAAAGAAAGGGTAAAGGGAATTGTTCAAGCATGGGATAGGTGACACACGTACAAACACACCAGGGAGGTTGTTAACAATAATGGCATCCGCAATCAAACGTCTCTGGGGGTTAGTATATTATGCAGTGCAGGTAGACCTCCACTTACAACAGTTCGCTTAGTGACCGCTCGAAGTTACAATGGCCCTAAAAAAGGGGACTTGGGGCTGTTTTCCAGAGTTACAGCCTTTCCAGAGTTACAACCTTTGCAGCATCCCCATTGATCACATGGTCAAAATCCAGACGCCTGGCAACTGGTTCATATTTATGAGGGTTGCAAAGTCCCGGGATCATGTGATCCCTTTTTGTGACCTTCTAAGCCAGCAAAGTCAATGGGGGAGCCCGGTTCACTTAACAACCGGGGTTACTAACTTATCAACTCCAGTGATTCACTTAACAACTGAGGCCAGACAGGTCGTAAAATGGGGCAAAACTCACTTAGCAACTCTCTCGCTTAACAGCGGAAATGTTGGGCTCAATTGTGGTCGTAAGTCAAGGACTCCTTGTACTGTTCTCCATCTGTCTAGGCTTCAGGAAGACGTTCACAGCCATCAAGATTGGCAGTTTGATCCTCCACGAATCTGTCCACTCTACTTCTTTAATTTGTTGCCCAATCCCTATACGTAACTGTTGTGAATCCTCAGATATAATTGTGTTTGATGTAGCCACTTATTGCAGAAAGTTTTATTCTCCTCCAGATCTGCTCCTGTCACTGCTGTTTCATTTCTCTTGACCTTGTAAAACGTCAAGGACTCATGTATCAATTGATAGTTTCTGCAGCCCCAAACACAGCGAGGGAGAGGCCTTGGTTTTCTGTTGTCTTTTTAAATTAGATTCTCTTCCATGGAATAATAAAACTATTTCCCCATCTGTATCCGCTGATCTCTTTTTCTTTCCTTCCTTCCTGCCCTCCGGCTCTATGCAACCAATTATGACCAAATCTGGGATCATCGGATTCATGTTCTGGTGAATTGAATGGTGAACTTATTCTAGGAAAACTCACAGCGCTCAAAAGGGAGAAAACAATGGGCAAGGTGCATTATGCAAACAAAATGTCACCCACCGGCATGGCAAACAAGAAACGTTCTACAATTCAAATGACCTAACATTTTGAAGGAGTCTGTTAGGGAAAAAAAAAACACACAAGCCCGTGCACTGTTGCATTCATTGATCACAATCGCAAATCGGTGACTCACTCAACCAAAAGTTTCACTGCTCTGTTACAAAGATTGTGGCCAATTTGGAGCCATTTCGGACAAATTTGGACAATTTGGTGCCATGCAAACACAAACATGCACACACAAAACCAAGAAAGGAAGAAAAGAAAGAAAGAGGGAAGGAAAGAAGGAAGGAAGGAAGGAAGGAGAAAAGAGAGGGAGAGAAAGAAGGAAGGGAAGGAAAGCAAGCAAGAAGGGATAAAGGAAGGAAGGGAGGGAGGGGAGAAGAGAGGAAGGGAGAGTGGAGGGAGGGAGGGAGGGGAAAAAGGAGAGGAAGAAAGGAAAGAAAGAAAGAAAGACAGAAAGAAAGAAAGAAAGAAAGAAAGAAAGAAAGAAAGAGAAAGAAAGAAAGTTGCTAATCCATTCCTTAGGCAGTTAAGGGCAAATTGAGTGCCTGTTATTTTTCCCCCCTAGATAAACAGAGTGAACATTTAAGTACCTGCTCAGCGTTTAATTCGGAAGATGATGCTTAGAAATGTTAGCTTTCTTTTAGCATCTTCGTACTGACCTCTTTTGCCCTTGCCTATCGTTAGGAGATGCTGTTTAAAAATTCCTATCCATTCTCTGCAAACTTGGGGCTGCCAACTTGGCTACCTACAGCTGGTTTGGAGTCCAGCTAGACTTCTGTTGGAATGCTGATGTCCGCTTTGCCTGCAGAAGCAGATCCTTGTACGCTTCAGTTGTTGCAGAAATAGAATTTGTGACTCAACACTGGAAGAGGAACACTACTGTGGCGCATCCATCATGAATTGTGCTCCCTTGTCTTTGCTTGACCTCATCCGGTCTCAGCAGATGATCTTAGCTGAGATCCCATCTGTCTTCTGTTTCTGTGCTTGGGGAAAAGGGACATCTAAAGATAATATTGTCCACAATTAGCTGAGTTCATACAACATATCAGAAGTTAGGAAGCTTGAGGTACAACGTACTGTAACAATCCACCATTAACTTAACGTATTGTATGGTACTGTAACAATCCACCATTAACTTAATGTATTGTGTGAACACATCCATTGTAAGGATCAAAGTATCTACCTAAACCAGGGGTCTACAACCTTAAACACTCAAAGAGCCACAAAGGTCCTAACCGGAAGCCCTCCGTTCAATTCTGGAGCCGACCGGAAGTCTGGTTTCCCCACCATAGAGTCTCCTCCTAGCATGGCGTCCTTTTTCCTCTACCAGTCCTAACCAAAAGCTCTATCAATTGTGGAGCTGACTGGAAAACCCGCCCCTTGCCATAGAGTCTCCTCCTGGCAAACCCTGCTTCCCCCACCCTAACCTCTCAAAAGTTCCTCTCAAAATTGTGGTGCCGACTGGCGACAGGGAGCCACAGCAGAGGGATGAAAGAGCCACATGCGGCTCCAGAGCTGCAGGTTGCTGACCCCTGACCTAAACCAACATTTCCCTTCCTGGGCAACTTTGAGGTGTTTGGATTTCAATTCCCAGAATTCATAGCAATGTCCATGCTAGATGGGGAATTCTGAGAAATGAAATTCATATTTTTAAGTTTGCCAGGTTGGGAAAGAACTAGTCTAAATCAATCACCATCAAATCTTCTCTGCTCGTCAAATCATTCTGATGATAAAAAGCAGGAGGTTACGTAGGCCACTCTGAATTGTGATTTTTTTTAAAAGTGCCTTTTAAATTGTGCAAACCACACATTTAAAGAAAGAGGCTGCAGATTAGAACTTTTTTAAAAAAATTACAGAGAATTTTTAAATTTAATATCTGAATATTCAAGTCCAAGGCCCTAAAATAATTGTGTGAGCTGCACGTTTAAAGAGTTTGCAGATTAGAATCAGGACCCTGGACAGCTCCCCATCGTTCTAACACAAGGAAGTTCAACTCTGAAGATGCCAACAATCTTCAGAGCAAGAATGAAATGTAGACCTGGCACCCAGTTGCACCTTCCTCCAGAAGAAATCCACGGATGCCTAGCAAAATCTGAGATCCCACACTCAACTTTCCACCCATGTTAGCCATAACTTTGGCTAAGGAGAACAGGAATCCACCGTTTGGAATCCATTGCTGTGATCTCTCTCTCTCTCTCTCTCTCTCTCTCTCTCTCTCTCTCTCTCTCTCTCTCTCTCTCACTCTCTCTCTCTCTCTCTCCTCTCTCTCTCCCCCCCAGGCGATGCCCTTATCTTGTGGACTTTATAGAGACCTCACCCTCACACACACACACCCCTCTCCTTTTAGATGGAGTGATTACACTTAAAGATGAACAAAGCAATCTATTTGGGGAGATGTTCCTGCATTGCTTTGTGGGGTGGTTAAAGAGGAACCCTCGAGACCGTGAGAAAGGTATGGAAGGAGAGATTGATTGAGAGAAGGGTGAAATGACGCCTGCAGATGAAATTCTGCGAAAGATGGGAAGGCCCGAGAAAGAGAACGTTGTGGTTTTTTTTAGAACGATGCCTTTGTGATGTTCTTCCTCCCGCGTTTGGCTTTTATCCGAGGATCTCCAGAGGGATCCAAAAAGAATTCCTAAACTCGCCTGATCTTTTTTTCCCCCTTCTGTTGCTCTGCTAATGTCCCCCAATAAATAACGCCTTCAAAAATTCTTTATGGAGTCCACCCGCCCTCGTGGAATAAATCAGTCAGTCTAAATTACATTCCACAAGGCTTGGGAACATGATGCTATGTTCCTGGCCTTTGGAGCTGTTCAAGAGATGAGAAAGCAGTGACTTCTAGAGACAACTTTCTGACCTCATCTTAATGTCACTCAGTAGATGCAATCTTTACTCCGATTCGGAACAGCCACAATGAAGGCACTCCGTGAAACGAGAAGGCATAGCTTTCTCAATATACTCCTTACTAGGCTAAAAGCTAAATGTCATTTTGTCTGTCCTTAGTAGGGATCTTACTAATTCATCACTGCAATCAGCTGAATACATAGCAGCTACAGTCACACGAGCTTCTTAACCTGGTTATTGAAGGATGTGTGTTTGTGTTTTATTTTTATAGTTATAATGTACACTGAAGATGGCATTTTGTTTTGTTGTATGAGGTGCAATGACAATAAAGTAAACTAAAACTATTGGCATAACCATTTTTTAAATTTCAGTTGATACACACGGTAAACAATCCCGTGGGAACACAATCAGTATGTCCTGGTTTGTTTAAACACAGTTTATTGCACAGACTATAATTAGCTGGACTGACAGACTATGTACTGAGCCCAAATCAAACCAAGCATTTCCATGCTGGATGTTGGATAAACTCGGGAAGAGCTAAATCCTTTACAGAAACGGATTTACGGAATTTTTCTTGCCAGATAATAAATTGTAATGCTTCTAGGTTTCTAGTGTGCATGGAGGTGTGATATACGTTGAGTTGCTCTACAGATGCAATATTTATTTATTTGTATGTGGAAGTCTGTTGAATTAATAATAAAGTTCTTTTACTAAGCCACATGATGGCTTAAGCATGTCGTGTGGACCACGATTTTAAATCTTTTGAGGGGTAAATACAGCCCTATTCTTAAATTGATCAAAGAGTTCAATTTTTTCCCTTCTCTTCCTACAATTAGAAACAAAAATACCAAAACTTTAAATGATTCCCATCTGTTTTATATTAAAAAAAATGTGATGAATTCATGGTAAAAGACCAACTTATCTGTGATTAGATTTAGGAGTAACCCGAGAAATTTCAAGAAGAACAGTGAAAGAGAAACTGAAGTCTATTTCAGTAATGATTTAACTGAAAATTAAATTAGGAGCAGTGCTTTGGCCCCTGAGGAACAGTAATTTTGCTTTTAATGGCAACTCATTTTTCCAGGATATGGAAATTCTTGCAAACTTTAGTTAAACATTGGCCTCTCTAGTTATTTATTTGCTGGTGCTCCAATTAACAAATTCTGTCTTTCTCTCCCATCTAATCCCCTGCAAAATCATCTTTGATTTTATGCATCAGTAAAATCCTATCCTTTAGTATAACACCCTGGCAAAGTGTGTCTAGTCTAGTGGGGGGGAGGGAAGGACTAAGGGTGACATGATAGCAGTGTTCCAATATTTGAGGGGCTGCCACAAAGAAGAGAGGGTCAACTTATTTTCCAAAGCAGCTGAAGGCAGGACAAGAAGCAACGGATGGGAACTAATCAAGGAGAGAAGCAACCTAGAACTAAGGAGGAATTTGTTTAATGCACTAAATCCACTCTCAAAAGGAACAAAAGCTTTTCTCGAAGACCATTAAACCCATATTCAAAATCAGGGCAAACAATAGATAACTCGGTGGGGGTTATGCCATGAAATGGCAGAGAGAAAGAGAACTACTTTCTCTCTCCCTCTTAACCATCCAGCCCAAGTACCATCACCTTTGTTTCAGCTGCTATTTGAGCTGGTTCCTAAGATGCACATTGGCTCTGAGACATGGTAGGCACAAAAGTAATTCCTTCCTTCCTTCCTTCCTTCCTTCCTTCCTTCCCTTCCTTCCCTCCTTCCTCCCTCCCTCCCTCCTCCCTTCTCTTCTTTTTCCTTCCCTCTTCCTTCTCCGTTCTTCTTCCTTCCCCTCTTTCCTTATTTTTCCTTCCTTGCTCTCTTCCCATATTTCCTCCTTTTTCTTTGTCTTTCCTCTTTCCCTTTCTCTTTCCCTGTTTCTTTTTTTAGTTTGTTTTGCTAGCCCTCTGCCAGGGAAAATGGAGCTTGGGGGACTGCACACGCCGCCCCCCCACCGGCCCCATTTTCAGCTGCAATGGCCTCCTGCAGCCCCCTCCCAGTGAAAACGGAGCCCAGGCACCCCACCCCAAGGTCTGTTTTTGCTGGCAGAGGGCTGCAGGAGGCTGTTGTGGTCGAAAACAGGACTCCCGGGGGGGGGGCACACGGCCCTCCCGAGCTCCATTTTTGCTGGCAGAGGCACTGCAAGCCAGTCCTTTGATGTTTCCAGGGTGGCTCCATGGCCCGGATCTAAGCACCCCATGGGACGGATCTGGCCCCTGGGCCTTGAGTTTGCCACCCCTGGATTATTAGACCTCCAAGGTCCCTTCCAACTCTGTTATTCTGTTACTCTGACACTTCGTTAAGTTTATATTTCTCAAATCTAAGCATCAACTGCCCTCACTCAAAAAGCATCAATGTCTTATTATTTAATTCCTTTTCAGTGAAGTAATAATGAGCAAGGTGGGGGGGGAGGACTATGTATAAGACAATGGAGATATGTGTGTGTGTGTGTGTGTGTGTGTGTGTGTGTTTTCTGTTAAATCACCTGGTATACCCAAATATGGGAGGGAGCATACTGCTTCCTTTTTGCCTTTTGGCCCCTCCAGGGGCCATCCAGGCAGTTGCTTACAACGACAGTCCGTTTCTATGTGTTATATATTTTTACTGATAAATAAATAAATAAATAAAGGGAGACTAGTATAGATCTATTTCAAGCTATTTAGCTCTCATCAGCTAGCCATACCCTTTTTTTACTGGGATTTGAACCTGGGCAGCTTGCCTTGTTAGCAGTATGCTCCCTCCCATATTTGGGTATACCAGGTGATTTAACAGAAAAGAAAAAAACATATATATATATATGTTTTTTTCTCTGTTAAATCACCTGGTATACCCAAATATGGGAGAAAGCATACTGCTTCCTTTTTGCCTTTCGGCCCCTCCAGGGGCCATCCAGACAGTTAATTAGAAACGACAGTCCGTTTCTATATGTTATATATTTTTTTTTATCCTATTTAGCTCTCATCAACTAGCCACATTCCTTTTTACTGGGATTTGAACCTGGGCAGCTTGCCATATACTCAATATGCTTAACCTCTTGAGCCACAGGATCTCCTCCCTATCAGCTTGTTCC
>QLTV01004134.1:75495-98071 GCA_003457575.1 Thermophis baileyi
CTATCATCTATCTATCTATCTATCTATCTATCTATCTATCTATCTTTCTAACATCTATCTATCTATCTATCTTTCTGTCTATCTTTCTGTCTACCTATCTATCTATCTCGCTCTCTATCTATCTATCTATCTATCATCTATCTATCTATCTATCTATCATCTAATTATCTATCACTCATCTAATTATCTATCACTCATCTAATTATCTATTTGTATGTCTGTCTATTATCTATCTATCTATCTATCATCTACTGTATCTATCTATCTATCTATCTATCTATCTATCTATCTATCTATCTATCTATCTATCTATCTATCTATCTATCTATCTATCTATCTATCTATCCTCTCTCTCTCTCTCTCTCTCTCTCTCTCTCTCTCTCTCTCTCTCTCTCTCTCTCTCTCTCTCTNTCTCTCTCCTCTCTCTCTCTCTCTCTCTCTCTCTCTCTCTCTCTCTCTCTCTCTCTCTCTCTCTCTCTCTCTCTCTCTTCTATCTATTCTATCTTTCAGAGGAAGACAAACCTGCTGGCCCCAGGAGCTAGGTCTGAAGGAATAGAATAGTTTAAGAGCACTTGTTTTACTGTTTTAGGCAGTGTTGAGTGTGATATTTGGGCCAACAGCTGAGCACTGTTTGCTCCCTCCTCAATGAACTTGTCTGGTTGCTGGACCAAAAAGGTCCCATTCTGGCCTAGACATTATTCTGTTCCCTCAGACCTAGCTCCTGGAACTAGCAGGTTTGTCTTCCTCTGAAAGAGAGTTCCACCACTCCTGATGGCAGAGACATTTCTAAGAGGCTGATGACTGATGGGATACAGAATGGCCCTGGCTGCTTCATTGGGGGGAGGGGTCCAAATTCTGGGCAAGGAGAGCCCCTAGGACAAAGATGGATGAAGCCAAATATTAATGGCCTTGTTTCTTTTTCTCTTGATTTCTTTATGTCTGAGGTAATGGGGGGAGGGGGGGAAGAGAGAGGACAGCACTGTCGCTTACTTCAATTAACAGATTAACGTATGCCAGCTGCTTAGTTCACAAAATTCCTCCCTCCATCCAGTCAGGGATCTTTTTTTTAAAGAAGTGCACCGGTTCCAGTGGAGATGTATACTGCCACCCCCATGTTTGAAGAGGGAGCAGGGAGCAGGGATATGCAAAGCAAGTAGCCAATCTGGAGGGAGGTTTAAGCCTCTGATATATATAACCTGCAATAGAGTCGGTGAGGGTTTGGTGCCCCCAAATGTGAATACTCCACAGGCCACTTTCCCAGGCCACTTGTTGAAATGTGTGCAGCTGAAGTAACCGCCTGTGGCTCCTCGTCTCGCCCTCCCACCTCTTCCCAAAGGCACAGTGTCGAGTGTGATATTTGGGCCAACAGCTGAGCACTGGCTGGCTTCCTACTCAGCAAAATGCCTGAATGCTGATCTCGCCTTGTCGTTGTCATCACTGTCACCAACAACACCAATTCTATTAGCTGCCTTGAGAGTTTAAGTAAGCAGAAAGGTGAACATAAATAAAATCTGAACAAATAAAACATGATCAGACCACCAAATTGTGCTATGATGTTGCTTTCTCCTCAAGAGATCTATGGAAGTTCTTGAGTTTGCCTCATTGTAGAACGGGAGAATGGCCATGGATGCGCAGATACATTTAAGACCCGGATCGCTTCACTATTGTTTATCCTGATTAATGATGTTATCCTTAATAACCTCATTAACTATATTATCCGGATTAGGTTTATCCTATTAAGTTTTGCTGCATTAGGCTACTCAGTTGTTTCACTGGGAATAGGTGTAGTTAGCTGCCTGGGCATATTTTAATAAGTCAGGACTGTACCCGGGGATCTGACGGTTGGAAGGGGTTGCAGGTCTTCCAGTCCAGTCCAGACTAAGGGCTTGGAAACCTCCAGCAATGGAACATCCCTGACTCCAAATCAGCTGTTCCACTCCTTCATAGCCCGCCATCAGGAAATCCCTCTGCCCGGCGTTTCAAGCTTGGATCTCTCTCCCCTACCTGCTGGTTCTTGCCACGCCTTGAAGCACTAAGGGAGAGAATTCCACATCTTCTTCTCTGGAACACCCCTTTAACTAACCCCCCTAACATTCATTCTCGGATTTAGCCTGCAAGACCCTCCCTGTCTTGGACTGTTCTTCTCGGCAGCTTTCCAATTGCTCAACAACCTCCAAAATTGTAGGACTCCACAAAATGATAAGATTTGGCACAACTAACCCTTCAGTGTCATTAGCTCACTCGTCGGAAACACTGGGCACCTTTGTCTCTTCTTGGCTTTGAGTGATCCTCTTTTCCCCGCATGCATTGCGTTACTGAGGAAGCAATTGCCTCACCAGGCAGGAAATTCGGCTGACGACCTTGAATTTTTCGTTAGCAGTCCTAAATCTCCTGATTGCTTTTGCTCTGCTTCTGTGAGAAGAGGCTAGTAATATGCATCCATGTAAATGTTGTGAAGCTTTTAATTAATGTTTGTAAAGAGCTTCATGTGTGCACAGCACTTTCCAGGATTCTTCATAAGATTACAGACACAAAGTAATATTAATTTCAATTGCATCAGAGTATTTCCCAAAGTACCAAAGGAATACTTAATGCCATGGGAACTCTGATAGACCAAGAGGCATCTAGAATAATACAGAAGGATTTTATTTTTCATTATTCCATTAACCTTACTTCAAAAGAGACTGTTAGAACCTTGTTCTGAGCATATTTACAAGTGAACAACCCGTGTGTCGAGTTGGACTAGATGACCTTCAATGTCCCTTCCAGCCCTAGGATTCTGTGATTCTATAAATGGAGGGCCCATGTTACTCTGCCAGGCCACTTGGCAAATTGGGGGGGAGGGGTTGGTTTCACCTGATTTCACTGAAGCTTTGTGGAAGGTTTGCAGGGCCTTCATTTCTCTGTCAGGATATCGGTTTCCAAATTCAATTTGTGTCACCAAGTTTTGGGTTTATCCTCAGGTACGCTCTGCCCAAAGGTCAAGATTGCATGTATTTGGTAGATATTTGAATATTATGTATATTTTGTTTTTTTGCATAGCATCATCTCTTTTTCATTTGTTTAACTGCCATGAATGGAAACAATTTGCCTTTTAACAGTTGCACAAAACCTGGGAGGGGATATATTGATTATTAGTTTCTTTCTTCACCTCAAATTTAGGGAGAATTCAACTGGTGTGGTTCCAGTAAGTCTCCTCCAGGTGTTTGGATTCTCCGCACCCTCCAAAGGAAGCCTGGCAGGGGGATTCTGAAATGCCCCCCCTTTTTTTGGAGGGCAAAAAGATGGAGAGGTCCCACCACACTAGACAGCCCCTCCCTTTGCTCGCTCAGGGGCGTGGAGGGGGGATCCAGAGACCCTCCACCAGGATTCAAAGCAGCATCGCAGCTGGACCCGCCCAGAAACTTCGGGGCCTCCCGAGAGATGGTCCCTTTATACGATGCCCAAGAATGCGCGGCTTTCCCCTTTAGTTCTTGGGGGGGGGGGTGGCTCCTTCACCCCATCCGCGGGGTGTCCTTCGGCGGACCCTTCCTGGCCACGTGCCCCCCTCCCCTGCGGGTCAAGCCCCCTTCTCTGAGGCCCGCGCAGAGAGGAGTGGGGCGCGAAGATGCCGGAGAAGGTGCGAAGGGAAACTGTTGCAGCTCCCCAGGCTCGGGTGTGTGTCCGTGTGTCCCTGGCGGGGCGGGGGCGAAGGATCCTGGGGACAGGAGTCGCTCGCTTCCCACGCCCTGCTGCCGGCTCCGCGGAGCGGGACTTTCCCGGGCGAACTTCTACCCGCCTCTGCCTGTGCGACTAGGTGAGCGCGCTCGCGCGCGTTACCGCTCCGGCCGGGAATTCTGGGAGTTGTAGTTCTCTGCCTATTGGCACGCGGTTCCCCGAAAGACTCACTGGGTCTCCCGGCGGGATTCGGGCAGCGGAGGGCGCGGGCGAGCTTTCGAGGCAGCCGGGCAGGGATTCCGCAGCGCTGGCGTTTCTCGGTGGCCCGGTCCACCCCGCCCTCGGAGCCGCCGCCGCCGCCGCCCCTCCCCTTAGGCTCCCGCGGGTCCTTTTGCCGAGCAAGCAGCAGGTGCGCGTCCTCTTCCTGCAAGCGGCGCCCGCCGGAGCCAGCGCCGGATTGTGCTGAGCGGAGGCAACCTTGCGCCAGCCTGGCCGCCTCCAGCCCCGCTCGCCTCTTCCCAGGAGTGGCCAGGCCCGCTGCCGTCTGGTGCCCCCTTAGAGAGAGCCGGGGCTGCCGCTCCGAGCTGGCCTGGCCCGCTTGCCAGAGAGGCAGGCCGGCCGCTTCTGGAATGGGAAAGCAGCAGGCGGAGGTCTGAGAGGCGGCCGAGACGGGGCAAAGCCGTTCCTTTTGTGCTGCTACTGAGAAAACTGTGGCTCCCCCGAATGAAGCTGAATCAGACAAATCGCTGGGGTGGATGATTGATCAGCTGCCAAAGGGCCGATCTGCTAAAACAGCACCTCCCTGGCTCTTGATCCTGACCCCTGCAGCTGCGGCCTGGGAGGGGGAAGAGCAACTCAACAATTCCCCCCCAATTCACTGGCCCTCTCTTTGACCCTGACCAGGAGGGCTCCCTTGAAGTGGTAGCCATGGGCGTCTCTCTCCCCACCTCCCGATGTTCCTTGTCCTAAAGGCTCAGAAGGTCCATTAATCAGCTCATTACCGCTTAATCTTGGCCTGTGAAGCAGATAAAAGTCAGGGCAGCGGTTTGAGGCTTACCAAACAATATCAGAGCCAGAGATTCTGAGATATGACTAAGGAAAGGACAATTCAACAATCGATTCTAAAAATGGAATCGGAATTCCTCCCAGGTATTAACTGCTGTTCTTCAAAAGTTTGTGAATTTCATGTGTGTTTCCAGGGAGCCACATTCAAGGCTGCTGCTGCTGTTTCTGGGGGCTGTTCAGAAGCCACTTACAGTTGAGGAAGGAACATCCATTGGGGAGTCAGTGGGGACCTTCGGGGTAGAGAGGGTACCTCGGCTCTTCTGTGTCCGTTGGGGAGGAAGAAAGGAGACACGCAGCCTTCAGAGTGGAGTTGTCAGGGTAAGGTTTCATCATGTGCCTCTCCTCATCCCCACTGGAAGTGATTGCCAAGGACCAGTTCTTCTTCCATGGAGACGTCACCAGTATCCAGAGGCTTCAGAAGAGAAGATTCCTATGGGACTTGATGGGCGTTGGCTACTACTTGTTTCAGTGTAGAGCACGGGTGTCAAACTCGCGGCATCACGTTGCCGTCACGTGACGTTTTTCACATTCACGGAGCTGGGCTGGGCTGGGCGTGGCCTGCACGTGATGCATCTGGCCCACCCCTGGTGTAGAGGATAGTTAATCAATAGGTTCTTGCCCTGTTATCTGGGAATGGTTTGACCCTGTTCCTCCTGAGGAAGTGGACAGGATCCTAGAGAGTATGCGCGCAAGCACCTGTGTTTTAGACCCAGGTCCCTCCTGGCTTCCGAAAGCTTCCCGGGAGGTGACATGGGAATGAACTGGTGGTGATTAATGCTTTCGTACAGGAGGGGGTAGTCCCCCAGCACTTTAAGGAGGGTGTGGTCCACACTCTTCTCAAGAAGCCATCGCTGGATTCCACCCTTTTGGATAATTTTCAACCTGTCTCCAATCTTCCCTTTTTGGGGAAGATGGTTGAGAAGGTGGTTGCATGGCAGCTCCAGAGGTTTCTGGATGAAATGGATTATCTAGACCCCTCCCAGTCAGGATTCAGGCCGGGATATGGGACAGAAACGGCATTGGTCGCGGGATGGGGTAGTGCATCCATCCTTGCTCTCGGCAGCTTTCGATACCATCGACCATGGTATCCTTCTGAAGCGGCTTTGGGGGTTGGGAGTGGGGGGCTCTGTGCTATCCTGGTTCACTTCCTTCCTCTGTGGCCGCTCAGTCGGTGTTAATAGGAGGCAAGAGATCCAGCCCTTGCCCACTGCTTTGCGGGATCCTGCAGGGCTCGGTACTCTCTCCTCTCCTATTCAACATCTACGTGAAGCTGTTGGGTGAGATCATCCATCACCATGGACTGAGATATCACCAATATGCTGACGATACCCAGCTGTATATCTCAGCTATGGTGAGTTAAGCGATGCCGTGACCTCCCTCTCGCAGTGCCTAGAGGCTGTTAGGGGCTGGATGGGGAGCAACGGGTTGAAACTGAACCCTGGCAAGACTGAAAGTCTGTAGAAATTCTCAGTCATCCAGGTCATGGTTGTCCCAAAGGTGCTTTTCCAGGAGGCAACTGGACTTTCTTGTTTTTTCTTTGAAGACGTTTCACTTCTCATCCAAGAAGCTTCTTCAGCTCTGATAGGATTTTCAGCTATACAATTTGGGATGAAAACCCTTCGAATGGTGTGGGAGTAGGAATGGATTTCCAGAGGAAAAAAATTGCAGACTACAGGAACCCGGAGCACTACTCAGGTGACCCTGAGGACACAGATAAACCTCCAAGTGCTTCAGTGACCCTATAAAAGGATGCAAATGACTGTCTGCAAGGAATATTAATCCTTCCATTCCCCACTATCCTGTCACAACTGAAGAAGCTTCTTGGATGAGAAGCGAAACATCGTCCAAGAAAAAACAAGAAAGTCCAGTTGCCTCCTGGAAAAGCACTTCTGGGACTGGCAAGACCGAGTGGCTCTGGGTTTGGGGTTCTTTGGCCCATGGAGAGTTGCCACCTTTGGTCTTGGTGGATGGGGTGGCACTTCCCCAAACAGACCCTGTGCGTAACCTGGGGGTTCTCCTGGACTCACGACTCCTGCTCGAAGAACAGGTGGCCGTCGTGGCCAGGAGGGCCTTTGCGCAACTGCGGGTTGTGCACCAGTTATGCCCTTTCCTGGACCAACAATCCCTACTCACAGTCACGCATGCCCTAGTCACCTCCCGTCTTGACTATTGCAATGCGGTCTACATGGGGCTGCCCCTGAAAAGCATCCGGAAGCTCCATTTGGTGCAAAATGTAGCAACCTGCATGGTTTTGTGCAGACCTCGGTGTGCGCATGTATTACCTTTCCTGCATTGGTTGCTGGTTTTCTTCTGGGTGGAATTCAAGGTGCTGGTTGTCATCTTTAAAACCCTTCATACTCGGGACCAGGTTATCTGAGGGACCATCTCTTGCGGGTCACATCTACCCGACCCACTAGAGCGGGGAGGCAAGGAATGTTGTGGGTCCCATCCCCTAAGGAGATACATCTAGCGGGACCCACAAGAAGGACCTTCTCCATGGTAGCTCCCTCCCTCTGGAACATCATTCCTCCGGAAATTAGAACGGCCCCCACTCTAATTCTCTTCGGAAGGCGCTGAAGACCTGGTTCTGCCAGTGGGCCTGGGGAACCCAAAGCGGGATGGAACCCATTAAATGGCTGGTATGAATGTGTGTTGTCGCCGGGGTGGGGTGAGTGGGTTATTATTTTATTATTTTTATTTTATTTCTTTTATATTGTGCTTTTATGTCCTGTAAGCTACCTTGAGTCGCCATGCGTGAGTAGGCAGCAATAAAAATTTCTAAATAAATAAATAAAGGAGAATATTTGTAGCTCAGGGTTGAAATGAGGGGTCCTTGGTATTCTCTGACCTTAGTTTTTTGCTTGCAGACATTTCATTACTAGCACTGATGATGTTACTAGTTTGGATAATGAAACATCTGCAAGAAAACAACCAAGCTCAGAGAGCACCAAGGACCCCTCAGGATAATTAATGTCCATGCAGAGGAAATTTTGTTGCGAGGCAAAGTTTATTAGCGAGCAAAAAGAGTTTTACTTCTTTTGTGTGTGTGAAAACAACAAAAAGAATCACAAGTACTCCAAGAAAGTAAACCAAGAAAATACTACATGGTCCAGCAATTGGCAAGCTTTGTTATGACATACCTACTTAGAAATTACAAGCCTTAAGTTTAACCCCAATATATGCATAGCTTTACCCAGAGTGCAGCCGGGGAGGGAACAGCGAGAGGAAGATGCTACATTCCATCTGGGCTGACATCTTCCTGTTTGGGTTATGGTTCATGTGTGAACCTGTGACATATATATGATTAAAAGGGTTTACTCTAAAAGCATTCCCCCATTATATTTGCATGCGTAGAGAATGATGAAAAACATCTTCAGGGCATTTGCCACACAGTCTAGAACAGAGGATCTACCCAAAGTGTTCTTTACCTTTTGAACTCTCACCTTGAGTCAGATTAATCCTCAAGAACCCTGAGTTTGTATTTTGGACCTAACTGAGGGCTTCGCCTATTAACAGTTTGCTTTCAGTGGGCTACATGGGAGGTGTGTGTAATATGCAGAGTCATCCCTGCTTCTGGCCTTCCTTTTCCTCCAAAGCCAGCAGACGAGAAGGCTGATAAACTGTCCCAAAGGTGCTGTTTCAAAAGGCAACAGGACTTTCTTTGCTTTTTTCCTTGAAGACATTCAGTTTTGAGTCCAGTTGCCTTTTGAAAAAGCACCGTAGCACAACCATGATTGAGAATTTCCATAGATACTGATAAAACTGTATGTTTACAAAATGGCCTGACAGAGTTTCGGCACACCAGCAATTGGAACAGAGTCAGCACCATCTAGACGTGGAAGAATAATTGAAGGCTCTGCTGACTAGAGGCCTCCAAGCAAAAGTGTCCTCACCAGAGTGCTATCCAGCATCTTCTGGACAACCTCCAGGGAAGAGGAGCCACAGTATCTTCAACTTCTCTTCTCACACTCTACAGATGATATTCTTCCTGTTGGGTTAAGCAGCTTCACTGTCCATTTAATCTACCTCAGTAACTTATCAATAGATGAACCCACAGAAAAACCATCTAGAGAAAGACAGCTGGCAATAACCCAGTTAGGGTATCTGTTTTATCATCAATTTATCTTTCCTGTCATACATAAATCATATTTCTGCTCACAATGCGTGGGATCCCACAGAGTGTGGGTTCAGTGCCAGGCACTCTTAGGTTTCAAGGAACACAATTGTCTCTGAAACAGATTGCTGACAAGGAAGCTAAGGGAATGGCTGAAATAATGGCACCCCCCTTCAAACGTTATGGCTCCTCTGCAGTCATGAAAAAGTGGGGTCCTTGGGAATGAAGGAGCTTCTCCGAAGAGAAAGGATCCATTAATAGATACTAATTAATGGTAAGACGAACTGAGGTCTTCTTGCAAAAGTAAGTACTGTATACTTCCCAGAAGTGGGCTTCTGGTAGTTGGTGATTGAAAATTTAGTCATGGAAAAATGGATCCATGAATGGATCACTGATAGCTCTGCTGACTGCAGGCTGACTTACCTATCTGGTGTGAAGTTGTGGATATTGTTTATCATCTAAAATACATCATTGTCTTGGGGAGGAACCAACAGTGCCATGGCTTAAGGAAATATGCAGTCTTCTCTGAGCAAAAATTAGATGGTTGGGCAAATGTGAAAACTAAGATCACCAAATAACATCCCTCAAAATGGTATTTCTTACATGCACATGATATATTGGGTAGAAGCTTACAAACCATAGTATCAAGACATTATAGAAGAGACGGGTGAAAATGGTTGGTGCTTATGGCAGAACAACTTAAAAATGTTCCTGGGGTGAAAGTTGATAGGAAATAAGGTTTAAGTCTTCCAGTATTTGAGGGGCTGTCACAGAGAAGAGGGGGACAACATATTATCCAAAGCACCAGAGGGCAGGACAAGAAGCAACAAAAGGAAACTTACCAACGAGAGATCCAAGCGAGAATTAAGGAGAAATTTCCTAACAGAACAATTAACCAGTGGAACGGCTTGCCTTGAGAAATTTTGGGTGCTCCAACACTAAAGGCTTTTTAGAAGAGATTGGATACCCATTTATCTGGAAGGTATTGGGTCTCCTGCTTGCACAGGGAGTTGGACTAGAAGACCTCCAAGGTCCCTTACAACTGTGTTATCCTCTTTCTGTTTATCTGCTAAGGAAAAATAATCCATAGAGGGTGAAAGTGAAAATTATTCTCATTCATATGGTATATAGCACAGACCTAAGAAATCAGTAGAACCATTGCAGTGCAATGGTTCAAGTGTTGGATTTAAACTGGGGAGACTTAAATTCAAGGATCCCAGAGGTCACTGGGTGAATTTGTGGAATTTCCCAGCCCATCTGAGAGCTGTGGAGACCAAATGCCGGGAGTGAGCATTGTTACAGAAAGTATTACGTAAATATAATCTAATTAAGAGAAAGAATGAGATGCGGCAAGGCCCACTGCCTTATAGCATTATTGGGCACAATAGACATTTTGGCAGGCCTGGTTTGTTTGTTTTTGCAGTTAAAGGTTTGCAATAATAGTCCCTGGACTAATGCTTCAATTCTGGGTCCTAATGAGACCATGTTGTGCCAGCTACCATGGTGCTATGAAGGAATTCCTCATCCTCTTTCTGATAGCATGACACCAGTGCTGTCAAATTTCAACTCTGTCTTTACTGTCAGTATGCAAAGAACCCATCCTGCACAAATTTTCAATATCGAAAAACATCAGTAATGTAATTCACATATTGTGAAATGCCAGGCTTGATAGCAATTTTCCTTAGTGTAGTGTTTCTCAACTTTGGCCACTTAAGACATGGCTGGCCTGGGGAATTCTGGGAGTTGAAATCCACGCATCTTCAAATGACCAAAGTTGAGAAACACTGCCTTAGTGTGATCCATCAATTGTCCTTAATTAGTTCATCAATCTTTTAATGTGAAATGTGTTGGTCACAGTTCATCTATTTCACTCTTGATCAAGCAAATCAGCTCTTCCTAGTTCAGAATTTTTACACTTCATGGCACAGCAATGAACATTACTTATGTCAACACAGACATTGGTGTAAACAATCTGCATTTGGTGGTGAATTTCAATTGGAGGAACTCCTTCAAAAGGCAGGCAAGAGCTTAAAATGTACTGATGATTCACTGCAGGGTTTCATTTCATGAACAATAATAGCACAACCTTTTCTTACAGCAGCTTCTCTTAAACAAAATGAAAGAATAAATACTAAAGAACATGGCAGAGCTTTTAGCACCTCAGTACTGCCCTCTTGTGGAGAGCCACAGAGATGACTTGGAAAAATTACACAGTGACAATTACAAAAATGTGTTAAGACCAGGAAACAAAGCATTATAAAGAAACTCAAACCAACTTGATTTAAGTATAGGTAGTCCTCAACTTACGACCACAATTAAGCCCAAGATTTCTGTTGCTAAGTGAGACATTTGTTAAGTGAGTTTTGCCCCATTTTACGACCTTTCTTGCCACAGTTGTTAAGTGAATCACTGCAGTTGTTAAATTAGTAACACAGTTGTTAAGTGAATCTGGATTCCCCATTGACTTTGCTTGTCAGAAAGTCACAAAAGGTGATCACATGACCTTGGGACACTGCAACTGTCATATATATGAGCCAGTTGCCAAGCATCTGAATTTTGATCATGTGACCATGGGGATGCTGCAACAGTCGTAAGTGTGAAAAACGATCATAAGCCACTTTTTTCAGTGCAGTTGTAACTGAATGGTTGTAAACAAACTGTTATAAGTTGAGAAATTCCTGTACCTGGAATATTAGAGGGAGGGAAGGGAAAATAGAGACTTCCAAGATTCTGTTCCTATAGTAATATCAATCATGTGAAGTTTCAGTCATTCTCAAGGAGCCCATTTCCTGACTTGGCTTACCTTGAAGGGTTTACACATCTGTTGGCAACTTGTACCATTAGAGGCTTTTCACCTTTAATGTTTGATTCAGGCCTTGAAGAAAAAGAAAAGATGTGAATGCCCTTGGAATTAAGTGGAGCGCATTTGGGTGGATGGAGTTTTATTGTTCACTACAACTTCTTTAACTTCCTTGAATATTAGAGTAATTCTATGAGGTATTTTCCCCTCAAAACAATAGTGGGACAGGGAGTTGGTTGGCAATTGTCAATGGAAGTTGCACAGGCATACAGGTAGTCCTGAACCTTACAACCACAATTCAGCCCCAAATTTCTGTTGCTAAGCAAACAGTTTTGCTCCATTTTATAATCTTTCTTGCCACAGTTGTTAAGTGAATCACTGCAGTTGCTAAGTTACAACATGGGTTGTTAAGCGAATCTGGCTTCCCCATTGACTTTGCTTGTCAGAAGGTCGCAAAAGGGGATCACATGACCCCGGGATTCTGCTACCGTCATAAATACGAGTCAGTTGCCAAGCCTCCGAATCTGGATCACGTGAAGGTGGTGATGCTGCAACAGGCATAAGTGTGAAAAACGGTCATAAGTCACTTTTTTCAGTGGTGTTGTAACTTTGAATTGTCACTAACGAAATGGTTGTAAGTTGAGGACCACCTGTACTTACAAATTTGCTTTAAAATGTGGTGAAATATCTTGTGTTTTAAATGAAGTGGGCACGAAAGAAGAGCATCACACCAGCATTTCTTCAAAACCACCTGCTTTCATAGGTTGTTTCTCCTGAGTAGAAGTTAGGTCTTAGCTTGATTCTACTTGCTCACCAAAAGTTAATCTGTATTCCTTACAGTTCTGAAATAGTAAATCATGCTTTGAGGAATCCTCCAAGACAGAGAAGACATGCAAGAAAATCTGACCCTGGGCAGATGACCATATTTTCTTTCCCTAGTCCTCCCTCCCTCCCTTCCTCCCTCATATTTATATAGCCATCCTTCTCGAAAACACCTAATATGTGTGGCATACAGCACAACAACAGTTACAAACTCCCTAACAATCTAAAAACAATCAAAAATAAATAAGCATATAACCTAAACATGTAAAATATATAAAACCCAATAAAGTGGAAGAACAGACATAGAAAAGCCAATTGTGTGCAAAGGGCACAAGGTTCATAAGAGTATGTAGGAAAAACACCCATGCTGATATTTATTTTGCCATCCAGAAACTTTCCTGTTTTGAAGCCTTTTCATGCTAGGTAGGCAGATGCTGGAATATTTATAGCATGTGTTAAAACAACTGCAGGGATGGTGTTGATTACCCCAGATCCACCCTCGATGGAGTGAGTGAGCACCTGGGAGCTTCCCTGGGATATGCAAATCCAGGTGAGTGTCTCCCTGCTGCTGCCTGGGAGCGGCTGGGTTGATGGCCCCCAGATGACTCTGCCTTGCTCATGAATTATGCAGCCTCCACTTATTTATTCTTCAGCTGTGCCTGGAGGCCCTTCAGCTTTGTGTTAAATGTAAAAACAAAGGCACTACAGAGAGCCGACACAACCCCGAGTGAGAATACACAAACACCAACAGAGGAAGAGGAGGAGGAGGAGGAGAGCACTTCCTAGATAGCCACGTTAAACACCCTGGACCATCAGAAGGCGGGTGGATAGGGGTTCAACCGGTGATGAATTCTGCTCCCTCAAAGAAATGTATTCAACTGACTTTTTTTTAATTGATTGTTTGATTTCTACAGCCCCCATCTCCACAAGTGACTTTGGGGGGAGCAGACATCATAAGTCCCTTAATGCAGTGCAGAGCAGGAAAAGACTGGGAAAGGGAAGCCCATAATGTGGCATTCATATGGCACTCATGTGGCAATCATGTTGACATCAATACCTGGGAGAATCCTGGAAAAGATCATTAAGCAGCGGATTTGTGAGCATCTTGAACTGAACAAGGCGATTACTGGAAGCCAGCATGGGTTTGTTAAAAAGAGATCATGTCACACAAACCTTATTGCCTTCTTTGATAAACTGACTAAATTAGTGGATCGAGGAAATGCTGTGGATATAGTAAGTAAGGCATTTGACAAAGTAGATCATAGTCTATTCTTGGTAAGATAGAAAAATATGGAATAGGCAGTACCATCATCAGATGGATCCGCAGTTGGCTGACAAACCATACTCAGCTGCAGTCCTCAGTGGAGCTACATCTGTGTGGAGGGAAGCATGCAGAGGGGTACCTCAAAGGTTCTGCCTTGGGCCTAGTATTCTTCAACATCTTCACAAATGATCTAGAGAGGGGATAGAAGGGAAACTCAACCAATTTGCAGATGACACCAAGCTGGGGGCAACTGCCAACATTTTGGAAGATAAAGATTCAGAAGGATCTTGATAGACTTGAACATTTGATCCTATTCAATAAGATGCAATTCAGTGGTGAGAAAAATAAGGTCCTCTACTTGGTCAGAAAAAACCAAATGCATAGGTATAGAATAGGAGGAGTTTGGCTAAACAGAAGTAACTGTTGAGTGAGCAGTGTGCTGCAGCTGCCAAAAAGGCCTATGCAGTCCTAGGCTGCATCAACAGAGGGATAGCATCAAGATCAGAGGAAGTGATTGTACTGCTCTATACTGCACTAGTGAGGCCACATTTGGAATACTGTGTCCAGTTTTGATAACCACAATACAAAAAAGATATTGAGACCCTAAAAAGAATGCGGAGAAGAGCAACAAAGATGATAAGGGGTTTGGAGGCTAAACCATACAATGAACAGCTAAGTATACTAGGTATGTTTAGCCTAATGAAGAGAAGGCTCAGGGGAGACATGATAGCAGTCTTCCAATACTTGAAGGGCTTTCACAGGAAGAGCAATAGCAATAGAACTTAAACATATATACCGCTTCATAGTGCTTTACAGCCCTCGCTAAATGATTTCCAGAGTCAGTATATTGCCTCCAACAATCTGGGTCCTCATTTTACTGACCATGGAAGGCTGAGTTAACCTTGAGCCGGTCAGGATCAAACTGCAGGCATCGGCAGAGTTAGCCTGCAATACATTCTAACCACTGTGCCACCACAGCTCACAGCCATCAATTTATTCTCCATAGCGACTGAGGGCAGGACAAGAAGCAATGGGTGGAAGTTCATCAGAGGAAGATACATTGAAAATAATCAAGGGAGCAGTTTGCCTCCCAGAGTTGTTGGTGCTCCATCACTGAAGTTTCCAAGAAAAGATTGGACAACCATTTGTCCAAGATACAGATTAACAGAGTTGGAAGGGACCTTGTACTGTAGGTCATCTAGTCCAACCTCCCGCCCAAACAGGAGACCCTACACCATTTCTGACAGATGGCAGTCCAATCTCTTCTTGAAAGCTTCCAGTGATGAAGCTCTCATAACTTCCGAAGGCAACTTCTGTTCTATTGGTTGATTGTTCTCACTGTCAGAAAATTCCTCCTTATTTCCAGGTTGAACCTGTCCTTGTTCAGTTTCCATCCATTATTCCTTGTTTGGTCTTCAGGTGCTTTGGAAAATAGCTTGACCCCTTCCTCTCTGTGGCAGCCCCTCAAATATTGGAAGACTGCTATCATGTCTCCCCTGGTCCTTCTCTTTACTAGACTAGCCATGCCCAGGTCATGTAACCGTTCTTCGTTTTAGCCTCCTAATCATCTTTGTTGCCTAGAATACTGCATCCAGTTTTGGTCACCACACTATAAAAATGTTGAGACTCTAGAAAAAGTACAGAGAAGACTGTACTTTTTCTAGAGTCTCAACATTTTTTTATAGTGTGGTGACCAAAACTGGATGCAGTATTCTAGGTGTGGTCTTACTAAGGCTTTATAGAGTGGTATTAGTACCTCACATGATCTTGATTGTACCCTCTGTTAATGCAACTTAGGATTGCATTGGCTTTTTTGGCTGCCGCCGCACACTGCCTCATATTTAACTGGTTGTCCACTAAGACTCCAAGATCCTCCTCACAGTTACTGCTATTAAGCCTGGTTTCATCCAGTCTATATGTGTACTTTTGGTTTTTCTTGCCTAAGTGTAAGACTTTACTTTTCTCTATATTGAATTTCATTTTGTTAGATAGGGGCCAGGGTTCAAGTGTGTCAAGATCCATCGGGATCTTGAACCATTCTTCTAGGGTGTTGTCTATTCCTGCCAGCTTAGTATCATCTGCAAATTTGATAAGTTCCCCTTCTATTCCCTCATCTAAGTCGTTTATGAAGATATTGAAGAGTACTGGGCCTAAGACGGAACCTTGTGGTACCCCACTGCTGATGGTATAATGACTCCTACCTTGGGCAGGGGTTGGACTAGAAGACCTCCAAGATCCCTTTCTGGCCAATGATTCAATTATTCTATTTCAAATCCACCCAAAGGCTGAATGCTCAATGTCAGGCAGCCCAGGTAAAATCTCTGTTTATAAAAATTGAATTAAATATATTAATGTATTTTGTAATTTTCTCATGTCACATGGAGCAAAGAAATTGTGAACATGTTTGGGGAGGACTTCGAAGGGGGCTTCAGTGCAGTGCACTTCTTCAGGGCATGTGCCCTGCTTTCCACCTTGCAGCTGCCAACCAGTAATTGCCATTTCCCAATTTTACTTAATTGCTGCTGAGTCTTCTGTGTATGGCCTCGTTCTCTGAGTACAGAGACTTACAGTGGAATGTGAGTGGGTGGCACTTGAGTCAATACACAAGTTTTAATGGGTGTACCTATGGTTAAGCATGGTCAGATCCAAATGTTTGGTTCCCATGATTCCCTGAACCATAAACTGATCACAGCAGTTGCATTTGTTCAAGAGTGAGGTAAGGCAGTTGACTAATTCCTGGTTCAGGGTTTTGTGCAAGCACCATATTTCTGAGCCACTCACTCAAGGCCAGTGAGATTCTCTCAGGATGTCCCAAGTCAGAGTCTGTTCTGTCCCAGCTGCCGAACCATGCAAAAACAACACAAGCAACGTGCAAACAAACCTTGTTTAATAATCTTTCAACTACTAATGCTCTCTTAGCAGTCGTATTGGTTAAAGTCCATAAATCATCAAGTAGTCCTTTTGGGCACCAACTGTTAATTAACGTCTTAACAGTTGGCAAGAGTCCAAGCACAAAGAATCCAAGAAGTTCAACAAATGAAGCTTAACTGATAAGAGCCACGAGACTTACTGATGGTGGCAGAAAGCCCAGAACTAAGAACAGGAAAAATAATGCTGAATTGAATCAAGAGCTGAACAGGAAACCCAAATCAAGACGTAGATTGAACGGAGCTGCAATGTAGCTGAGTGTGGTCACTACTTAAATAGGCTAAGGGCATGGCCAATTAGCCCAAAGCCTTACTTCTGAGGAGACCTCCTCCTGAGTAACCATTCTTGCCTCTTGACAGCTCTGCGTGCCCGTGCATTCAGAATAGGCTCCTCCTCTTCTTCCTCGTCAGTGATGGGAGCCTCTGGAGGTTCTGAAGGCCTTGGCTGCATCTCTGCCTCTGGCACCGAGTCCACACCAACCTCCTCACTGTCCGACTCAGGTACCAGCTGCACAGGCCGCCGGCGCATCACCACCACAGCCTCTTCGCTGTCGGAGTCCTCAACCAGCTGCACGGGTCGCCGGCGGGCCACAACAGAGTCAGGGAGAAGTCAATACAAGAATTCCCTTATGCAGAAGACATAGAAACCAGCGAGATTGTCCCCAACTGGGTACAGCTTTATCTAGAGGGATAACTAGAGGGAAATATTGTTTCAACAGGGAACCAAAATAATTTTATAACTATATGTAGATTGATGAAATATGACCAGCTAAAACATCTCAATTTTGCAGTCTAAACAGCTAAAAATCTCAATTTTGCAGTCTTCAACTTCTGTAAAGCTGGGAAGGAGCATTTCTGGGGGTCATTTTTGAACCCAAGGGCTGGTTTGCAGAAGGCTACCCTGCCTAAACTGCAAGCCTCCAGATTACTGCTAGTTGGTAGTGATGGGGCAGAGGTTTCTACATCTCTGCTGCCACCTGGCGACTATCCTGTATTTTATAGCCCCTGTATATCAGGGGTGGGTTCTAACTTACCTCGCTGCCGGTTCGCTTCCTCCCACGCCGTGTGGCCGCGCCTCGTGGGCGTACGCGCATGCGCAGTGCAAAAAAAAAAATAAAAAAAATAAAAAATAAAATAAAATAAAAAAAGCCAAAAACAAGATGGCGACACATGCACAGTGCTGGAAATTTGGCTTCTGCGCATGCGCAGAAGAAAAAATAATAAAAATTCAAAAAAAAATTCAATTTTTTAAAAAAAAGATGGCGGCGCCCACGGACCAGCACCGACCGAACTGGATCTGTGACATCATCATGATGTCACCAGCGGGTTGCTACCGGTTTGGGCGATCCGGTCTGAACCGGGAGGAACCCACCTCTGTTGTATATACTATTCCTGATTACATCAGATTGCTGAGGCAATCAAACAACTTACTGAATGAAACAGTGATGGATGATCAGCAAAGAACAACAACTTCTTTGCTTAGATCAGGAAGAATTCCGGTTTCCATTGTGCAGTCTGGCCAACTGCTTTTTCCTTTTTTAAAACAAAAGTCTTTCTTAAAATTCTCACAAGGAGGCGCAGAGGCTCAGCAGTTAAAGACACTGAGCTTACTAACTGGAAAACTGACAGCCTAGGTTTGAGACCTGAGTGCTGTGCAAAAGGGTGAGCTCCCATTACTTTCTGCCCACCTAGCAGTCCGAAAAAGTGTAAATGCAAGTAGATAAATAGGTGCCACTTTGGTGGGAAGAAAGTGCTTTATGCGCCTCGGCATATAGTCATGCTAGCCACATGACCAAGGACATGTCTTTGGACAATGCTGGCTCCCTCGGCCAAGAGATGAGCACTGCTCCCTAGAGTCAGAATCAACTGGACAGGGGAAATCAGAATAGAGCTGGAAGGGACCTTGGAGGTCTTCTAGTCCATCCCCCTGCTCTATCAGGAGATCCTATACCATTTCAGACCAGTGTGTGTCCAGTCTTTTCTTTACCTTTACCTTTATAAGTGCTTGTTACCCCCACCTGTTGCTGTGAAATGGAGTGTCCGAGGGAACCTCATTTTTCAAAGGGCTACTCTATGTCATGTCTCTGCAGAAAGCAAGGGCAGAACTCTGATGCTATATTCATTCTTTTTTCCATGTTTAGCCAGCTTTACTGATCAAGAGATTTTAATTCACCTTTGAACCCAAAAGATATTAAACCGACATCCGTTATCTCGCTATTTTACTTTTTAATTGAAGAAACAAAAAATACAAAGTTAAATAGAAGAATACATTAAGAACAAAAAACAAAGGAAACCGAGAATATTATTTATATGTATACTGCCTATTTATACAATCTTCTTTGTAGGTTCTTCTATAACCCATAAAACAATTTCACACCAACCCCTAACAACAGCACTCTTTGGGTCTCATTTACAATCTCCCTGCCCCTAGAGAAGAGCTCTTCTCGGCTGCCTAAAGAGTAAAAGGCAGCTGAGGCCCAGCTGTTCAAGAGTCAGTTCTCAGCACTCACAGGAATGTCTTCTCCTACCTACGATGTGTAAGGAAGTAGTTTCTACCTGAAGTAGAGTTTCAAAAGTAACAAGACTAGTACCGTGTTTCCCCGAAAATAAGCCCTCCCCCGAAAATAAGCCCTCCCCCCAAAATAAACCCTGCCCCAAAAATAAGCCCTCCCCCGAAAATACCATTTCCTCTGGTTAAGGTTAGGGAGACAGAGCTGGAAATCAGGTAAGACGGCAAGAGGAGCCCTGTCTTACTCCACGCACCCCAAAATAATAAGACCTCCCTGAAAATAAGGCCAAGCGCTTATTTCGGGGTTCAAAAAAATATAAGACAGGGTCTTATTTTCGGGGAAACACGGTACCTTAAATTGGGCCCAGAAGCCTACTGAAAACCAGTGTAGCTCCAGAAAGTAGGCACTGCTCTGGAACCAGCTAAAGCTACATTCTGGATAGTCCAACGTACAGCAAATTATAGTAGTCTAATTAAGAGATCAGAAGGACACGGATTCAGCACCTCCTGGGAAAGGGGCATAGCTGGCAGACCACTTAGAGCTGCCCAAAGGCTCCCTGGCCAGTTTCCACCACAAGTCCATGAACACCCCAGATTGTGCACCAGCTCTTTCAGGGGAAGTGGAATTCCATTTCCAGTAACAGATGGATTCTCCATAGGAGCCTTGGGAATAACGCCATCTTGCTGGCATTCAGCCTGAATCTCTTCTGCCCCATCTAGTCCTCAAGGCTTCCAGATACCCAATCAGGAATTCCAATGCATACCTGCTTGGCTTGGGTAGTGATTATCATCAGATAACTAGTGATATTGGAGCATTAATCAATAGATGACCTCCCACATGTAGATCTTAAATAGTCTACCTCAGGGGTCTCCAAACTTGGCAGTTTTAAGACTTGTGGACTTCAACTCCATGGCTGACTGAGGAATTCTGGAAGTTGAAGTCCACAAGTCTTAAAACCGGTCTAAAACTTAAAACTTAAGACTCCTGGTCTATCTAATAGCATAGCCTCATCTTCCCCAATAACACCAATTGGAATTGCCTACTAAGGAAAGAAGAGAACCACATCAGAATGGTGCCTCCAATCCACAGCTCTTGCCAATAGTATAAAAGGATGTATGGCTGATGGTTTATAGCACTGCTGAGAAATCTAACATGATGATAAGAGGTCCTACCACATCTCCAAGTCCTCCCACAGGCCAGTTGGACTCTGTTTCATTCCCAGCCTGAAATGGATCACTACAATCTGTTTTCTCCAAGATTCTCTGTAGTTGAAGCTCAATCCCTTCCTCAGCCTTGTTATCAAGGATGGGTTGCTTGGAGATTAACATTTATCTACAACAGGAGATAAATGAGGAGATGGCTTTTTGAGAATGGGATGCATTCTGCTCGTTCAATCACCTATTCTCCAAAGATATATTCACAAGTACCCATACTATCATGCCTTCACTGTTGTATGTGTCACCCAAGAGGGTTAAGGTCTGATTTACATCCAGATAAGACCTCTGATGACTTTCTTAGGCATCCCTGGCTTAAAAAGAATCAACGTGATCTTGTTCCCTGTTACCTCTACCATCTTTTTAGCACCCAGTTCAGAGTGAGCAGTTTTGTTCACAAAGTGCTTAGCAAAGTGCTCACAAAGGCTGCAAGGAAATGTCTGGATCTCAGAGGAGATATCACCCTACATAACACTGGTGGCTGGTACTCCACAGACACCAGGTGTGGAGAAATATGGCACTTAACTACTTTACCACCATGATGTAAGCCTGAACTGGGATCCCAGCTCTGTTCAGTCATCTCAACTCCTTGTCTTTTGCCACAATCCCTCCAGGCATCTCCTTAGGCACATCATCTTCGAAAGTTCCTTGGTAAAGAACACCACAGTGGAATTTGCAGGCTTCAAAGGATAGGGACAAGAAAAGAGCCACTTTTGAACTGTAGTGTTTCCTCTAAGGCAAGCTTGTTTCTGAAAAGGAGAGATGTTGCAAGATATAGCCAGACTGACTAGTTTAGACGTGCTGATGAACTTGAAATAGGTTGGCTAGTCAGCTTGATGCTGATACCAATAAAAAAAATGGCATAGATAATTAATTAATTAATTAAACCCTAATTAATGTAAGCATTTAGAAAGGACAGGGCTGCTAGGCAGGAGTCAGAATGGATTTATCACAAACAAGTCACACAAAACCATTTCTTTGTTGATAGAATGTCCAGATTAGCTGTCATGGGAATATGGTGGACATGGCATCCCTAGACTCTGCATTCAATAGATGTTACAGTAGAGAAGGTGGCAGTATGAGAGCTGGACTTTGCCACCAGGCTGCAGGGGAATGGACAGCTGTCTTCAAGTATATCAAAAGCTGTCATGCAGAATTATCTAGTTGTTCCACAAGATAGGATAAGATTTAAATTCCAAGGAAGTAGGTTTTGGTTGGCAATCGGGAAGAATTTCTCTCCTTTGCTAAAGATGCTTAAAGTGAGACAGGCTGGCTCTCTGCAACAGGGAATTCTTGCGTTAGGCAGTCTTTTGGACTTGACTGTCTCCAAGGTCATTTCCATAAGTTCCATCCTATCATTATGATCACCACCACCACCAAGTGCAACCCCTTGCTTATGGAGGAATCCAACAAATAGTTGCTCTATGCTGTACTGAAACACACGTAGGAAAGGAGACCCTATGGGTCATTGGTTTCACTGACATGGCGATTAGGAAGCCCTTTTCTGCCATTCATCTGGAACTTTCCCATATCTTAGATGCTGCTGTGGGAGGTCATCACTTGCTTCCAGGTAAGGTTTCATCAAGATGTTGATGATACCCAGCTATACATCACTGAGAATCAAACAGATGGAGCTTTGGAATTCCTTGTTGAGGGACTATCAGAATCTGCATGGCCAAAACAAGTTGAGAGAGTGACTGTCTATTCAGCAACAGTCTGACAGTGGGATGGCTCTAAATGTGGTTCCTGAAAGAGCAGCCACACAATTTAGGATCCACCTTAATCAGCAGGAGAAGGGAAGCTGTGACCAAAGTCTTTGCCCAGCTGTGACTACTGCTCCAGTTGCAACCCTTCTTTATAATGGGAGGCTCTGGCAACATTCACCCATAGCATAATTGGATTGGATTATTACAAGGTGTTTTTCCTGGGGCGGCCCTTGAGGACTACCCAGAACTGCAGTTGGTGCACAAAACAGCAGCCCACATGCTGATTACAATTCACCAGTTCAGCAGTGTAATACCTATTGTCAGACCTGTCCCTGTCTACTCTTTCAGGAAAGGAAGATTCGTGACTCCATTCAGTTGAAGGAAAGGAACTTTTACTGAAAGAAATGGTTGCAGCAAAGTCAGGTGGAATCTGGTGTTCCTGTGCAAAAGGCAAAGCTATTCTTTCCGATCCCCAATCCCTCCCCCCATGACCAGAC
>QLTV01004134.1:114251-135129 GCA_003457575.1 Thermophis baileyi
CTATCTCAAAAAAAAAAAAAAGTTTTGTCTTCCCCGGCCCCCAGAAGCACTCTGCAGGCCTCCCAAACCCTCTGCGCGCCCTATTTTTGTGAAAAATGGGCGGGGCTTCGGGAGGCCAAAAATGGCTGTATTCGGTGTATAAGATGCACCAACATTTCTACCCTCTTTTGGGGGGAAAAAGGTGCATCTTATACTCCGAAAAATACGGTATGTTCATTCACAGCCCGTAATGAGTCCCAAGCAGTTTGTAAATAGTCCGACAGAAGTCTGCCACAGTCTTTCAGGATAAGACTGATAAGCACCCACCTTTATCTTCCTTGACACACTGCCAAAGACTTAATTGCCAATTATGTTGGCAAGGCCAAACGGAGCACAAAGTCAAGATGGAGCTTCAGAATTTAAACCAACCAAAACGAACAAAGTTGCTTCCTGCAAAGGCTCATGTCCCTTTGCTCCTCCTTTATGTCTTATGGGAGGGGCCAATCATCTCCAAGCCTTACTCCCAAGACGCCCTTCTGGCATCTCTGCGCATGCGCGCACTGGGAACAGGCTTCCCCTGTTCCTCTGCCTTGCTGATGTCAGCCTCTGGAGGGTCCGGATTCAGCACAGAACTCCCAGATGGTCCTGGCCCCATCTCTGCCTCTGACACAGATCCTTCCCCATACTCCAGGACTGGCCCATGTTCCTCCCCAGCCTCCTCACTGTCCGACTCTGCTGCCAGCTCCGCAGGCTGCCAGCGGACCACAACACTATCCCTCACCACAGGGTCCTTCCCCCAGGACTGGCGATCCAGATGCGGCCATGATGGAAATTGGTCATGCAATGCTTTCACCAAAGCAGGTGCATGCACGGAGGTAGCATCCTCCCAAGTGAAATCCTCCGGCCCATAACCCTTCCACTCTGTTGTGGCTCGCCCAAGTCCTGCGCAGCCGCCCATGGATCCAGAGGACCAAGAGCTGACTGTGGCGCGGCACTATCATCCTGTGTACCTGGCACCTGAGTCAGATACCGAGGGGGACTCAGTGCCAGAGGATGACAGCCAACCAGGGCCTTCTGCACCTCCTCAGTGGGAACTGAGTGACTCAGGAGAAGAGGAGGAGCCTCTGCTTGATGCTAGGGCACGCAGGGCAGCTAGCAGGCAAGAGTGGCTCTGTAGGAGGAGGTCTCCTCGCGTGTACATCTGCCGGCTGATTGGCCACGCCCTAAGGCTATTTAAGGCTTCAGCACGCTGAAGCCGGCTGCTGGAAACAATGTTTTACATTCTTGCTGCTATTGGGATTTCTACGGCTTTGATTTCTGGACTCTGTTTACTTTGGGGGTTTGAATTCTGGCCAACTTTATACCGGACTTTTTGGCACGATGGACTTTATTATGATTTAATGACTTAGTAACCTCTAGTTACTAAGAATTTTATTAGTACTAAAAGAATATTATTTGACAAACAGTGTGTGTGCATCATTTTCCATAGGGCTTGCCGTGCTAGGACACAACACACTCAATGAGATACTGGAACCGTCCTTTCAGCCACCGGGAGTCCCGAATGCTGGTGACCTCATACTCAGGCAGTCCATCCCCATCACGTGGCACTGGCTGGGGACGGTCAGGTTGGCGGAGTGGACAGGCTGGCCGTTCTGGCACGAGGAGGGATCTATGGATCCCTAACCCTAACCCTAACCCTATGGACACGCATCGAGCATGGCAAGGTCAGGCGGTAGACGACCAGGTTGATGACCGCCTCAACAGGGAACAGGCCAAGGTACCGGTGGTCTAGCTTCCTGACCGGCCAGTCTGACGGAAGGTGCCTGGTGGACAACCAGACCCGATCCCCCACAGCCAACGGTGGCATTGCCCACTGAGAGTGGTCTGTGACTCTTTTATAGTCCTTAGCTTTCTCCAGATACAGTCGCACCAATTGATGGATGGCCTGAAACTCGGACAGATAGTCATTAGCTGCTGGAACCGCTGAGTCGAGTTGTGTGAGGGGAAAGAACTGAGGATGATATCCCAACATTAGCCAAGCAGGGGTCGTTTGCGTGGAGGTGTACTGCGAGTTGTTGAATGCGAACTCTGCGACTGCCAAATAATCCAACCAATTGTCTTGTTGCTGGTTCACAAAGCAGCGCAGGTATTGCTCCAGGATCCTGATGATTTTTTTCAGTCCCGCCGTCGGTTTCCGGATGATGCGCCGATGACAGGCAGATTTTCACATCTAAGGCCATCATCAGCCCTTTCCAAAACTGGGCTGTAAATTGAGCTCCTCTGTCCGAAATGACCCTATCAGGTAGGCTGTGTAGGCAAAAGACATGTTGGATAAATATGCGGGTGGTTGTGCGAGCCGTCGGTAACCCACAACATGGAATGAAGTGTGCCATCTTCGTCAGCATGTCTACCACCATGAACACGGTTGTGAATCCAGAAGATGGAGGCAAATCCATCAAGAAGTCCATGGAAATAGCGCCCCAGGGTCTCTCCGGTGTTGGCAATGGCTAGAGCAGCCCTGGGGGGGCTCCCATGGCTGACTTGGCCTGTCAGCATTGTACACAGGAGGTGACGTAGGCCTGGACATCGTGTCACAGTCGTGGCCACCAGAAGGTCCGAGAAACTAGGTGCAATGTCTTAAAGAGGCCGAAGTGCTCCACTGCGACAGGATAAGTCCCCGGAGCGGCCCCAACGGCACATATAGCCTGTCTTGGTACTGCAAGAGTTCCTCGGTAAACGTCCAGGGAGAAGCGGGCCCCACCTCTTCCTTCTGTTGTTCCATGTACGCATCATGCCGCTGCACTTCCTGTATCTGAGCCCGTAAGTCCACTGGTTCCTGAACCACGGAGAAAGACTCTACGGGTAGAACTGTCCTGGGCAGAAGCTGGTCTTCGATGTGGAAATACTCAGGTTTCCATGAGAGCGCATCCGCCCTTTGGTTGTGACTACTGGGGATATAGGTGACGTGGAAATTAAACCTGGCAAAGAAGAGGGACCACCGAATCTGGCGTTGGTTCATTTTCTGGGCGGTCCGCAGGAACTCCAGGTTTTTGTGGTCCGTCCAGACTTCAATTTGATGTTGGGCCCCGTCCAGATGATGTCTCCAGGCCTCAAACGGCATCTTAATTGCCAGTAGCTCCTTCTCCCAGATGTTGTAGTTGCGCTCAGAAGAGTTAAGCTTCCGTGAATAATACGCGCAAGGGAAGAGGGTACTGCCGGATGCATGAGCCTGGAGTAACACCGCTCCGACAGCAACATCCGACGCATCCACTTCCACCACAAACGGATGGTGGGGGTCAGGATGTTTCAAGATGGGCTCCGTCATGAATGCCTGCTTCAAGGCCTGGAATGCCTGTTGCTTGGGGGTACTCCACTGGAACGGGACCTTTTTCTGCAGGAGCCGAGTGAGGGGCACGGTCAGGGAAGTGAAGCCAGGGATAAAGGTCCGATAATAATTGGCAAACCCGAGGAGTCGCTGGACATCCTTCACTCGCCGAGGAGGTTGCCAACTATGCAAAGACTCGACCTTGCTCGGCTCCATCGCTATGCCCACAGGAGAGATGCGATGCCCCAGGAACTCGATGGTGGACTGACAAAACTGGCATTTTTCCAGTTTCGCATACAAGTGGTTTTCCCGGAGCCCTTGCAGGACCAGGCGGAGGTGCTCTTGGTGGCTCTTCCGGGAGGAAGAGTAAATCAAAATGTCGCCCAAATAAATCACGACAAACTGGTCCAAGAGATCCCAGAAGATGTCATTCATAAAATGTTGGAAGATGGTGGGAGCATTGGTCAACCCAAATGGCATGACCATGTACTCGAAATGTCCGTACCTGGTGCCGAACGCTATCTTCCATTCATTCCCGGGCCAGATCCGAACAAGATTGTAAGCTCCGTGCAGGTCCAACTTGGTGAAAATGGTAGCTTCCCAGAGCCGTTCCAACAGTTCAGGAATCAGGGGCAGAGGATACCGGTTGCACACCGTGATGGCGTTTAATTTGCGGTAGTCGCAACAAAGCCGCAAGTCCACGGTCTTCTTTTTCACGAACAAGACCGGAGCGGACAGCAGCAACGACAAGGGCCGGATAAAACCCCGAGCCAAATTTTTGTCCAGAAAGTCCCTTAACGCAGCCAACTCAGGGTCCAACATCTAATACAAATGCCCCACTGGGAGCGGCGCATTCGGAATCAAATCAATGGGGCAGTCATATAGCCGGTACGGGGGCAATTGGTCCGCCTCCTGTTCACTGAAGACATCTGCGAAGTCTGCTAGGTCGGAAGGTAAGGACACCCCGGATGGACCCAGCATCTGGCCTGCGCAGACTTGGCGGGTGTGGTCCATGCATTGCAGGCTTGGGAAAGATATGAAGTTCTGGGACCAAATGATTTGTGGATCGTGCATCTGGAACCAAGCCCCAAACCACAGGGAAATGCAGGCTGGAAGTAATATAGAACTGGATGGCCTCCTCATGAGAACTGATGGTCAGGCGCACAGGTTGTGTGGCGGTCTTAATAGGCCCAGACAGAAGCACCCGGCCATCAATGGTCTCCACGAACATGGGAGGATCCACTGGACACTGAGGGACTGCATATTTGGCTGCAAACACCATGTCCATAAAGTTTGTTGTGGCTCCGGAGTCAACCAAGGCATGAGCCGGAATCCCCTGTGGGCTACTGGACAGGAATACTCGTGCCACCAGAATCAAATGCCGAGGGAGTCTGGAATCTATGTCCGCTGGGTGTGACTTGGTGTTGGTGCGTGCCCGACCTAGGGTCTCCCCTATATTGGGCTCAGGGCATTTCCCGACAGGGTTTTCTGTGGCTGTGGGGCAGGCCCAGGGACCGACACCCCTCGTCGCTTCTTGGGACAAGAGGCGGCTATGTGCCCAGGTTCCCCACAATACAAACACAACCCTCATGAGCACCATGTTTTTCTCAGTCACCGACAGGCGGGGTCTGGCTGTGCCTATTTCCATGGGCTCCTCCCGTGGAGCTGGGGTCTCACACATGACTGGTACCACCCGGGTCTCCTGGGAGGCACAGCGACTGGTCTGTCTCTGCAATCGAGCGTCGATCCTGAGGCAAAGATGAACCAGCACGTTGAGATTCGGAGGAATATCGACACAGACCAACTCGTCCTGTAACTCCTCCGACAACCCATTCTGGAACGTGTCCATGAGGGCAGCCTCGTTCCAGGCTGAATCCTGGCTAAGCAGCTGGAACTCACTGATGTATTCCTGCAGAGGTTGCCGGCCCTGCTTCAGAGTCTTCGGACGTCGAGTAGCAGTCTGCGTTTTAATGGGGTCCTCATACATAAGTCTGAGGTGATCACAAAACCCCCTGAAATCATCCAACAAAGGACTAGACTGGACCAGCAGGGGCGTGGCCCAGCGAGCCGCAGAGCCGGAGAGCAGGCTAATCATAAACCCCACTTTATCCCGGTCAGTGGGGAAGTCTTCAGCTCTCAGGCTGATAAAAGCTGGCATTGTCCCCAAAAAGCTGGAAACATGGTCTGGTTGCCAGCAAACTTATCCAGCACAGCTACCGGGCATTTTCTTTGGGGAGGTGGAGCAGCGTGAGCTTGGAGCTGAGCCACCTGGGCTGCCAGCAGAGAGACTTGCTGATTAAGCTGCGCGTTCTTGGCACGCAGCTGCTCCATATTAACCGAGGTTTGTTTGTAATTGTTTGGGCAGGAAGCAAACTGTTCTGACCAAGGCTTCCTGAGACAGTAACAATCACACGCTTAGTTCCAAAAACCCTCTTTTTATTTCAATGGCTGTGAATTATGTTCATTCACAGCCCATAATGAGTCCCAAGCAGTTTGTAAATAGTCCGACAGAAGTCTGCCACAGTCTTTCAGGATAAGGCTGATAAGCACCCACCTTTATCTTCCTTGACACACTGCCAAAGACTTAATTACCAATTATCTTGGCAAGGCCAAACAGAGCACAAAGTCAAGATGGAGCTTCAGAGTTTAAACCAACCAGAACGAACAAAGTTGCTTCCTGCAAAGGCTCATGTCCCTTTGCTCCTCCTTTATGTCTTATGGGAGTGGCCAATCATCTCCAAGCCTTACTCCCGAGTCGCCCTTTTTGTCTTAACTCTTCTTGCTTCTGGCAGCTCTGCGCATGTGTGCACTGGGAACAGGCTTCCCCTGTTCCTCTGCCTCGCTGATGTCAGCCTCTGGAGGGTCCAGATTCAGCACAGAACTCCCAGATGGCCCTGGCCCCATCTCTGCCTCTGACACAGAGCCTTCCCCAGACTCCAGGACTGGTCCATGTCCCTCCCCAGCCTCCTCACTGTCCGATTCTGCTGCCAGCTCCGCAGGCCGCCGGCGGACCACAACACTTAGTTCTGCAATTCCTTTTGTCTCCTCTGCCCTTTAGTAATTTGTTGATCTGCCTTCTTTTACAAATTTGCTTCTTTCTGCAAGCTTTTTTTTTAAGTCCAGGAATTTGGAATTTCTTGGAGGTTTCCCCCCCCCTGTTTTTCACCCCCATCCACTAGTTCCTCTAATTTATTCTCTTTCTTGTATGTTCTCATTTTCTCTGGAAGCTCCTTGAAGCTTCTGCTGTGCTATCCCTTTTGGTTCAACCAATCTCCGTCCTCTTTTATCTAATGAAGGGGCCCCTGTTACCCTCGCTTTTGGATTATTTTTCTTCATGCATAGAAAGTCAGGAAAGCTATGGCCCAGAATAATCTATGAATAGCATTCAATGCCAGAAATAATTATTATTATTTTCATATGTAAGGAAGAAGAAGAAAGTCAAGGAAATGATAAGGTTCACTAATGGGAGCAGATGTTAAGGAGGCGACGGGCAGCAGAGAGAAAGTGGAGCTGCTTAATTCCTTCTTTGCAACTGTTCTTATGCAAAAGGAAGAAACAGCCCAACCTATCAAAAGCAGCACTCAGGGAAACAGAATAGGTATACAAGTCAAAACTGGCAAGGCATTAGTAAGAGAATACCTATCCACCCAGGATGAACACAAATCACCTGGGCCAGATGGTTTACATCCCAGGAATGTAAGGATGTAAACCATTCTTGAAGGAGCTGGCAAATGTAATTTTGGAGGCACTGAATATAATATTTCAAGGCTTATGTAGCACAGGGGAACTATTAGAGGATTGGAAAAGAACTGATGTGGTTCCAATCTAAAAAAAAAAGGAAAAATGGATCCAGGAAATTATAGGCCAACCAGCTTGACGTCAATAACTGGGAAAATCCTGGAAAAGTTCATCAAGTGGAAGATTTGTGAACCAAACAAGGTGATTACTAGAAGCCAGCTTGAGTTTGTTAAAAACAGATCATGCCAGAAAAAAATTATTTCTTTGATAAAGGGACTAAATTAGTGGACCAGCAAAATGCTGTAAACATAATATACTTGGCCTTCAGTAATGCATTTGACAAAGTAGAACCATTGTCAACTTCTTGGCCAAGTAAAACAAAGTGGGATAGATAGTACTACCACCAGATGGATTCATAATTGGATGGCCAACTGCACTCAATGGATAGTCCTCAATGGAACTACATCTACAGTACATGGAGGAAAGCATGCAGTAGGGTTACATCAAGGTTAGGTTTTGGGTCCAGTACTCTTCAACATCTTAATAAACGATCTAGATGAGGGGGTAGAAGGGGAGCTCATCAAATTTGCAAATGACACAAAGCTGGGGGGAATTGCTAACACTTTGCAAGTTAGGCTCAAGATTCAGAAATATCTTGACAGAGTTGAACACTGGGCCCTATCTAACAAGATGCACTTCAGTGGGGAGAAAAGTAAGATCCTGCACTTAGGTAGGAAAAACCAAATGCACAGGTATAGAATAGGAGGTACCTGGCTCAACAATAGTAACTGTGAGAGGGATCTATGTATCCTAGTGGACCACCCCTTAAGGATGAGCCAGCAGTGTGCGGCAGCTGCCAAAAAATCCAATGCAGTCTCAGGCTACATCAATAGAAGGATGGCACCAAGATCACAAGAAGTGATCGTACCACTTTATACTGCACGGGTGAGACCGCATTTGAGATACTGCATCTAGTTCTGGTTGCCATGATACAAAAAAAGATGTTGACACCTTGGAAAGATTGCACAGAGGCACAGCAAAGATGAGAAAGGGTCTGAAGGTTAAATCATATGATGAATGGTTGACGAGATAGTATGTCTAGCGTACTGAAGAGAAAGACATGATAACTGTCTTCCAGTACTTGAGAGGCTGTCACAGGGAAAAGGGGGTTCACCTATTCTCCAAAGCATCAGAGGGCAGAAGAAGAAGTAAGGGTGGAAGATTATGAAAGAGATATCCAACCTAGTAGGAGAAATTTTCTGACAGTGAAAACAATCAGTGAAATAGCTTGCTTCCTGTAGTTGTAAATGCTCCTTTGCTGGAGGTTTTCAAAAGTAGATTGGACAACCATTTGACCAGGATGGTGTAAGGCTCCTGCCTTGACCAGGGGATTGGACTAGAAGACCTCTGAGGTCTCTTCCAGCCCTATGAGTCTATATTCTGTTGTGTGTTGTATGAAAAACGTGATCAGCAAGCAAAAAATAGGTGCAGCAGACAGGTGACTGCTTTGGTACAATATTGTAATAAAACGTACAATGCAGAGGTGGGTTCCTCCCGGTTCGCACCGGTTCTATATAACCGGTAGTAACTTGGCCGCCTGGGTCGCTAGCACCAGCAGCGACCCAGGTACAATATTGTAATAAAACGTACAATGCAGAGGTGGGTTCCTCCCGGTTCGCACCGGTTCTATATAACCGGTAGAAAACCGCTGGTGACATCATGGAGCCGGTTCTGTCAGTGCCGGTCCATGGACGCCACCATCTTTTTTTTGGAATTTTTTGGGTGGGGGATTTTTTGGGGGGGGGGATTTTTTACTATTTTTTTTCTTCTGCGCATGCACAGAAGCCGAGTCCCCAGCACTGCGCATGTGCTGCCATCTTGTTTTCAGCTTTTTTTTTTGGATTTTTTTGCGAATTTTCGGCACTGCGGATGCGCATGCACGTGAAGTGCGCGCAGCCACACAGCATGGGAGGAAGCGAACCGGCAGCGAGGTAAGTTAGAACCCACCCCTGGTACAATGCCAAAGGATTTCCTCCTAGATGCTCCACTGGGAGAGGCAATGAATCCTAGATGGATGGCAATATCTGCCCTGTAACAACACTTACAATGAGCTTTGTATTTTTTTTAAAGAATAATAAAGTAATACAATTTAAATGGATCATCTTGGACAAATCCCACAGACAGAAAAATAGTTGCTGTCCATCATGATGTAAGTCAAATTATGTTGCTAAAGCATGGCACCCAGTGAAATAATTACTGAGTGTTCCCTGGAGGGACACCGATCCTTTTAAAGGTTTCCCTAAGACCCAGGACTTGACTAGCATAAGTGGGAGGAAACCTGGTGGAGCTCTCCATTTCATTAGGCTCCCCAAATTAGCTTTTCTTCCGCAATTTGAGCAACATTAAGAACTTCACATTGTGAGGGTTTTCACCTTAAAAGCAAAAAAAAACAAAAAAACAAAAAACAAAACCCGTTTCCTATGATGGCCTAAACTTGAACTGATTTTTTGCAGCTTTGCAAATGCTGCTCACACAGTCCATCCTCAGCAGCATCTGTGCGACAGAGGCGAAGTTGGCTTGTCAAGGGGTTCCGCCTTGGGTCCCCCATGTGAGAGGTGTCTGTTTCTTCTGCAGGCGGGCCTTGCCGTGAGCCTACCTCCTTTGCCACCAGTGAGACTGATGACTCCTTTCCAGAGCATTTCCATTTATCTTGGCTACACTGATGAGAAAATCTCTAGTAGATATCATTCCATTTACATGATTTATGCAAAGTGTATTAAATGTTCTTGGGATGTTTAATCAATGTGCTGGGAGGGAGAATTATTTACGGCCTGGCTATGCCCAGTCAGCACAAGACAGAAGGGAGGGACAAGCCAGAAGGGCAGAAGGAGACCAAAGTCCTAAAGCAACCAATTGAGGCTTTGCATTTTGGCAATGAAGGTGATTATTTTTTGCCCCAATGAACAAAAAATAAAGGCATCACCCCGAAGAGAACGTGGTGGGGTGTTGCAGTGTAAGTAAACAAAAAATAGATTTTCTTGGCATTTCAGGATATGGAAAGCTCATTGAGCACAGGGTGAGACAAATGAAGCACCTTCTTGGAGTTTACTTAGATGACCTATGGATTTAGCTCACGTTTCTGTAGCAGATGGCCAAGGTCTTTGGACGCGAGGGATCCTGAGATGCACCCTTTCTGCTAGATATAGTCTCAGAGATATATTGATCATATATTGATATATTGAAATCTGGTTTTACTGTCTGTATTAGGATACTGGTCAGGAGTTTTAAACTGTTTGTAATGGTCTATTTTTTTTTAAAGAATAAGTTTGTACATTTTTCTAACATGCAGAAGTTTATATTCAGTTTCTTTCAATGTAGATCCCCAAGAAACATATTTATATTCAAATTTCCCTGATGTAATTCTTACATTAATATCTTGATGGAGTTCCTTTAAGCACAAAGTCTTGCATGAACGCAACGTATCTTTTTCCTATTCAACTTTCAGAAGTCCATGTACTTCTTCATATATTTCTTCTGTGGATTTGAGTCCTGATCAGAGGAAAACAAACTCTGTTTATTGTTGCTGCACTGATGTCCATGATGGTAAATTTTGGCAAATCTGCTCCCATAAAAAAGTACGACTTAGTTCTTTAACCTCTCCAATGGAGCCTGACATTTTCTGCCTTCCATGCCAACTTCCCTTTGTTGTTCCTTGTTGCAACTGTCATTTTCTCCTTCAAACAATTGATCTAATTTGCTATTCAAGACATTTGAACAGTAAGAAAGGAATTCCTCCTCCTTCTCTTCCTTTAAAGATTCAGATTACAGATTAACAGAGTTGGAAGGGACCTTGTAGGTCATCTAGTCCAACCCCCTGCTCAAGCAGGAGACCCTACACCATTTCTGACAAGTGGCAGTCCAGTCTCTTCTTGAAAGTCTCAAGTGATGGAGCTCCCACAACTTCCAGAGGCAAGCTGTTCCATTGGTTGATTGTTCTCATTGTCAGAAAGTTCCTCCTTATTTCTAGGTTGAATATCTCCTTGATCAGTTTCCATCCATTATTCCTTGTCTGGCCTTCGGGTGCTTTGGAGAATAGCTTGACCCCCTTCCTCCTCTCTGTGGCAGCCCCTCAAATATTGGAAGACTGCTATCATGTCTCCCCTGGTCCTTCTCTTCGCTAGACCAGCCATGACTATCCATATGCAGATCTGAGCGTCTCCCAGTTTCCCTCATTTTCTATGAATCAGGCAGAACCAGCAGGAAAGGGGTACCAGGCAGTCATCTTATGGGAGCTTCTCAACGCCTGGAATGGCATCCTTCCCCAGAGCCATTCAGGCCTGACCATGCTTACCTGCAAGCAATTACTGAGAGCTGGCTCTTTCTGCAAAGACTGGGCCAGGCTACTAGGTTTATCCCCCCACTCTGAGTTGTCTTTAAAGAATGAGACAGTCCCTTCCCCTGGTTTGGCTGTTTTATTTCTGATTTAATTTGTTATATTGTTCCATAGTTTTAAAACGTTTTTTAAAAAAGTTTTTTTATTTTATTCAGAATGTTAAAATACAAATTCCAATATAAACAAACAAACAAACAAACCAACAAAATAACAAGCCAAAAACCCAAACAAAAATAGACAAATCATTTAAAAAAAGGTACGCATTGAAAAGGGCAAAAGGAAAAAACAACACATATATTATCTCCCCTGGTTGATCTCTGATAAATTTCCTGGTTGATCACAACAATGTTAGTTTCTCTCCCTTGTGAAGCAGGAGCAGAACCTCTACATCTATTTACAATCAGTTTAGCCTGTCATCTATCTATAGTATCAATAGCAAAGTTAAACTTCAAAGACCTCTGTTTCTTAACACCTCAGCTGCCCAGAGTTTGTGTGAAAATGCTCATTTATTGCTAAATTTTGTTTAATAATGTCTTGTGAATAATATAATATAATTTGATATATTGCTTTAATGTGTGTGTGTGTATATATATATATATATATAGGTGTATATATATATAAAGTGTTTAGTGAACTATACTGTGATTCTTTTAAAAAAAATATTCCCTAATATGTAAAATGGGATGAATGTAGCTCTGTTAAAACGTTCTCCAATTTCTTTCTCAATTTGGCAGGAACAGAACAGGAGTTGAGAATTGGATTCACAGCTGCACCTAGTTTAACTGCCAACATTAGAAATATTAGCAGAGTTGGATCACTGACAGGATTACAAACAGCATTAAACTCTGTCGTATTTGGATGTTAGATAGTGTGTAAATCTACATCACTTCTATACTTTCCAGGGAAGATTGCAAAGCCAATCAAGATTTCAGTTACTATTGAAAGCATCATAATATTGGGCAGAAGACAAGATCCAGATTAGGCTTGCCTATTGTAGGACATTCTATACAGTAAAAAAAATAGCTAATTAGCAAATGATTTGTAGATAATTCATGATGCAATTGAAAAGCTATTGCCTTTAAACAAAATAAATATTGCAATGTGACATATTGTGAAAATACAAAAGGGAGGTCATCAGAAACAAGAGGAATGGAAAGTTGGATAAAGAAATTAACTGAAAGAGAATTAAAAATGAAAGATTTTGAATCAGAGGCAGTGAGAATAACAGAAGCTATAGGGGCATAACATCCACTCTCAATTGTCACACTCCATTCTGCGTTTGGGATCTGTTCTGGTTGTGTTAAATTAGAGTTTGTTTGCTTTATTTATAGGGCTGGCTAAATTATATAAAACAACTTGGCTAACAAACAAATGCATTAAAACTCTAATAGATCACTGATATGCAACAGGAAGAAGCAGTCCCACAAAATGTATTTATTTAATTTATAAAATTAAAATTTGTATAATTTATATAGTTCCAGCATAAACTATTTCTTATGCCAAAGAATGTATATTGAAAAAATTAGTAATAAATCAAGACTGCCCATGTTAATATGGTTTAACCACTGGAATCAAAACCATGCAAAATAATACAAGTTCTACCCCAAAAGTTTAGAACCGAGGCGATTTAGGGAAGGAATGCTTTCCTAAAAATGTACATAGGATAAACTCAGCAGATTACAATAGGTGGGCATTGGGTGAGCACAGGTCTTTTGATTCAGTGACATGGCTGATCTCTTGCAATGCTGCATGGTCCTCAGCCAGTTTCTTAGTTTTTCAGTAATTAAACTATTTTATCAGAAGTTCCTTAGTTCTTGTGTATCTGTTTATCTGGTTCCAGTTTAGCCTTCTGGGGTGAAGTTTGACAACAGGAAAGGGAAGAGATTCCTTCCCCATTTTGGGCAGAGGGCTGACCACAAAGGAACTGCGTGTTCCGACACTGGTCCCCATCTTTCCTGATACTCTCTGCCATTTGTGGAGGGCTTTCCAGATCTTGAACTATACATTCCTTCATTAAGATGACAATCCAAAGTTGTTTGTTTTCTAGCTGAATTAAGGGAGAACTTTGCTCACTTCACCTTTTTCCCTTCCTTGTGAGAAAAAGGTTCCCAGTATTTCAGACACTGTCATCAGTTGTCCTAAGCGCTGATGATCCTATTAACATGACCTCATTAGTTTCAGCATCTAAACACATAAGCTAGTAGTAGAGCAGGAGCTAATCATGCTAATTGTAACCTAACATTTGCATATTCATCAGCCCTGCTTGCTTTATGAACAGGGAAAAAACACCATGTGTCTTTAATATTTTTAAGTGGGTCACTTTCAGGGTTGTATCTGCTTTAAATAAATTACCATGTTGTTGGATGTCCTTGCCAAAGAGCCATTTTGTGCCACTGCTGAGTCCTCACAATACATGGTTTCCTGACATAATCCACATCCAAACACACAGCCAAGCAAGACTTGTTCCAGTGCAGCTGGAATTTCAGCCGTGGAAAGACAAAGGTGGGCAGAAATCTGGGAGGTGAAGAGGAAGCCATTTCACGCCTACCTGGATTCCACTTCCTGAGATCTGTTGGACAGGGAAGAAGCTGGCGGATGAGATTTTTCCAGTCAGAGCAGACAGGTGGGCCCAGATCACCTGGCTGACCAGGAAGAAGCTGCCCACCAAGGAAAGAGCTGCTTTGGGGGGAGAGCGGCTCCTTCTCTGCAATCTCCATGCTTGAGCATCCAAGGGACATCTTGATTTGGGAGGAGTTCCCACTGAAGTTAAACCTTATTTTCCTGCATGTTATGCTTTAGGGCTATCCACAGGCTGTGTTTATTGTTGTTGTTGCTGTTGTACTTCAGTTGCTAAGTCATGTCTGGCTCTTCACGACCCCATGGACCACAGCACACAGGTTCTCCTGTTCCCCACTGTCTCTCTGTGGGTGACTATAGTCTGGGCTTCTGCGGTGGCTGCGTCCACAGGCAACTGTTGATATGCCTGTGCCAAGTCTAATTTAGCAAAAATTTTGCCTTTTCCTAGTGAGTGCAATAAGTGTTGCACCACGGGCACAGGGTAAGCGTTGGGCTGCAGGGCTTTGTTAATGGTCCCCTTATAGTCTGCACACACACGAATCGAGTCATCCGGCTTCATCGGGGTGACGATGGGGGTCTCCCATTTCACGTGATCAACTGGCTCTAAAATCCCTTGGGCTATTAATTTGTCCAGCTGTTCATCTACTTTTGGATGGAGTGCAAAGGGAACTCTCCGGGGCTTTAGCCTAATGGGGGTGACACTGGGGTCTAGATTAAACGATATAGGCTTGCCCTTATATTTGCCCAGTCCCCCATCGAACACACCTTGGAATTCCGCTAGCAGCTTGTCCAGCCTGTCCCCTTCGATTTGGTGCAGCCCAGTGATGCCGATGCTGAGAGGCTTTAGCCATTCCACTCCCAGTAGGGTCGGTCTGTGTCCTTCGATGACTGTTACGGGTAGCTTCCCTCTGAAGTCTTTGAAGGAGATTGGTATCTGTCCTCGACCCAGCACTCGAATAGGATTTCCTTGGAAATCGTTGAGCTTAATGTGCTGTTGCTTGAGTTGGTTCTTTGATATTTCTGGTAATATTTGTTTGAGAGTTCCCCAGGACATGATCATGAAAATAGAGCCGGTGTCTAATTCCATGTCGCAGGGGATCCCTTGAATGTCCACGGTGATGTGGAATTTTTCTCCTTGCCCCGCGTCAGAGTGTCCTACAGTATTGTGATAGAGGCCCCTGGTGTCCTGGTATTGGTAGTCTTCTCTGCGCCTACTCCTTTGTCCCCCAGGACGGTTCTGCCCTTGTCTTCCTGGGCCCGTGGGTTGTCTGGGCTGGTACTGGGCTGGCTGGTATGGGGTAGGTTGGGAGGCTCGGCATGCTTCAGCAATGTGCCCTCTCTTCTGGCAGCAGCGGCAGATGGCGTTTTTGAATTTGCACACTGCCCTGGCATGGCCCCCTAGGCAATCCAAGCACCGGATTTGCCTGTTTTTGCAGTCCCTGGGGCTTACCCTTTTCTCGTTTTGTAAACGGTGTATCGCTTCGTCCTCCTCTGATTCTCCTTCGAATTCGGGGACTTCGGTCATCCAGTTGGGCTCCCTGTGGTTGTGGTGGACTGTGCCGGTCTTTCAGATGTCTGCAGCTGAGTTGTCTGAGGATTCGGCAGCTCGGGCTTCCTCTACAACATCCTTGAATGTTGCCCCCCGTCTGATCAGCAACTTTTTTTTTGTAAAGTCAGGTCTCTCATGCCTAGGATGATGCGATCCTTCATCATCTCTTCTGGGTTTATAAATTCGCACTTGGTGGCGATTTCCCGAAGCTTGGCAACAAAGTCATTTATTGATTCTCCATCGCGTTGGCGGCGATGATAGAATTCGTTCCTGCTGACCATCGGGGTTGCTGCTGGCACGTAGTGCTCCTTCAGGGTCATCTGGAGCGTGGTCCACGAGATGGATTCAATGTCCGTGGGAGCCACAAGAGTTTGAGCCATTTTGTATATTTTTGGCCTGCAGTAAGTGAGGAATAGAGCCCTCTTCCTATTATCCGGCAGATCCTGGAAATTGTTAGCTTCCAGGAACATGCGGAAACGGCCATTCTTCGGCCTTCAGATCGAAGATTGCTGGAGCGGGAGAAGTTTGAGTAGCCATCCTGTAGTTTGGCCGGAGCAGGTCAGTGCTTGCTTCTAAGATGGCCGAGGATGCCATGAGGTGCCTTTGTCCTGTTGTCTTCTTCCACTACCTTCGTCGCCAGTGTTAGATTTGCGCGGGAAAGAAGAGGCGAGACATAGGAACTGTTCAGCACCTTTATTACTGGTTAGCTGGATGCAATACGGACTGGCAGCAGGCTGCAGGGAAGCTGCTTTTAAGGGCTTCCCTGTAGCTAGCCGACCACTGACAGCGATTTAATTTTCCCGCCGCTATTTTAGCCAATCAGCGGCGGCTATGCAAATTTACTATGCACGGCCATACGTAACACACAGAGTCTGTCCAAATTCATGTTCATTGCATTGATGATGCTATCTAACCATCTCATCCTTTGCCATCCTCTCCTCCTTTTGCCTTCAATCTTTCCCAACAGGAGGGCTTTTTCCAAGGAGTCCGCTCTCCTCATTAGGTGGCCACAGTATTTGAGCTTCAGCTTCAGCATCTGTCTTTCCAAAGAACAGTCAGGGCTGATTTCCTAGACTGTGTTTTAGCTTCTTACAAATCAGAAGGTTCAGTATAGAACTTGGTGAACACATTTTCCTTTCAATATTTTTTGTCAAGGAAAATGTTTCCAGAGCTCTTGTTTTCTGCTTAATTTGTACCAAGATCACAAACATGCAATACAGGTAGTCCTTGCTTAATGACATCCAGCAACCATTCAAACTTGTGACCATGTGGTACTTATGATGGGTCTATGAAGTTCCAACTGTTTCAGTGACATGATTGTGATTGGAATACCCGGTGCCTGCCTCACAATTGTTGGAGAATCCTGTAGCCACGTGGTCACGATTTGCAACCTTCTTTGCCAGCTTCTGACAAGCAAAGTCAATGGAGAAGCCAGCAGGAGGTCACAAATGGTGACATGTGACACCCCCCCCCTTAACAACCAACCGTGATTTGCTTAACAATGGCAACAGGAAATGCTGGAATTGCTGTTGCTGGGCAGTGCAGTCACATGAAGTTGCACTTTACAACTCAGTCACTTAATAATGGCACTCCTGGTCCCAATTGCAGCATTAATCAAGGATTACAGGGCTAAATGTGAAATAGTAAAACTTAAGCTTTCAGGATCACCAAGGTGAGGGGTCACAGGTGCTCTCTACCCCTCCTAATATCTGACTCCCTTTTGTTGTTGCTCCTTGAATGAACGATGATCCCCAATTGCTTCATTGCTCCTTTCTTAAAGTCCATTGATTTATCCAGGCACCAGGGTCTTCTCCAATGGTATTTGATTTTTCATTGTGGGTCTAATTTTGTTTGTTTGTTTGTTTGTTTCCTTCCTTCTTGGGGCTTCCAGTGAGCAATCTCTTTATACTTCATCTAGTACTGAATAATTTCTTCTGAAAGTCTAAGCTGTCTTCCTTGGAGGTTTAACTATTCTGTGTTTGAGAGTTCTGACAGCGAGAATCTAACTGGCACCAGGATTGGTGAAGCAGGTCTTACAATTATGATAGAAAAACGTATTTACATTTAATCACCATCCAGGTATCCAAAGCCTAGTTTGCATCCTAGCAAGAGCAGTGAAGGGCTGGGAAGAAAAGCAGAGGATCACTGCAGGAGTCAGATGAGGAATCACTTAGAGAAAGAGCAGGCAGAGAGAAGAAATCTTCTGTTGAAAGACATGCTGGCAGGTCATAGAAGGCTGCCCGGTGGGCTGTACGTTGCACAGGCCTGGCTTAGATAGCACACGTTGTCATCGTTATTGTTGTCAGTTTGTTTCTGCACTTTAATATTTTGTCCAACTTTCTCATAGCCTTTCAATTTCATGACCAATGTCTACATCTTTTTAAATTTCTGAGCCTAAGGGACAAGATCTATTACTACTTCAACTTCTCCATATGCTTGCTCTGAGTTTGCATTGCCTGTTGACATAATTGTGTGTGTGTGTGTGTGTGTGTGTGTGTGTGTGTGTGTGTTAATATTGAGCAGTAGGGTAGTTTTGCACTCTTTTCTTTCACCTTCAGTAAAAGTGACCTTAACTCCTCCTTGCTTCCAACCATAAACATAGCACTAGCAACATATCTGATGGCTTGATGCTTCTCCCAGGAACTTTCCTCTTTCTATTCATTATAGCAGTGGTTCCCAAAGTGGGCAGTACCGCCCCCTGGGGGGCGGTGGGATGACTTAGGGGGGCACTAAGAGGCAAGGGGGGCGGCAGGGGGGGCGCTAAGAGGGGCAAGGGGGGCGGCAGGAGCATGTCAGGGTGGCGGGGAAGGGAGGTAGCAGCCTACTCTAAGAGGGGCAAGGGGGGCGGCAGGTGGTTCGCCATACCGGTAGCGAGAGCTGGCTGGCCACGCCCCCAAACCGGTCCTGTCCCTGCGCCCCTGCCGCCCATATCCACCCAATCGCCCGCTCGCCGCTTTTCATGCCACGCTTTTCCAGCCACTCGGGGCTTCTGGGCCCCCCCCCCCCCCCCCCCCCCAATGTTGCAAAATGAGCAATCCAGGAAGGGTAATATATCAAATATCCATTAAGCACCTCGCCTCACCTCACCTCGCCAATGCCCCGGTCGCTGCTCACTCGCCGTGCCCCACCCAGTCTCTGCTCTGCAGCTTGCCTGCCTGAAGCGCTGCGCCCCTGATCTGCCTGCCAGGTAAGCCTGCAAAGTCGCAGCCTACCTAGCTGCCCCTACAACCCCCCACCGTCCCAGCCTGCCTTTCCTACTCCATTCCCTGTGGCCTGCAGCCCCAACATGCTTTCCTGCCTTCCACGGGGCCTTCCCGGTGTCCCCATGGCCAGCTTGTGAAGGCAGGCAAGCAGAAGGCCATGTGGGAGGCAGGAAAGCATGTCGGGGAAGGGGGGTAGCAGCCTACTCCCTTCCCCACAGCCCTGCCATGCTTGGCGGCCTTCCACGCGGCCTTCCCGGTGGTCCCCCACACCCGCTTGCCTTCCGAGGTCGGCATCCAGCCCGGCCTGGCCAGTGGGAAATCTTGGAAATCTTGGAAATTCAGATGCTGAGAGGGGCTGCTGCACAATCACCTGCCCTGTTTCTGCAAAGGCAGAACCCCCCCCTTTGCAGGGCAATCCAAAGAGGGGAGCAGGATGCTGCAGAAAAGGCTGCCTTCCACCCGTGCTGGCTCCGCGGCACTTTGTGCCTCCAAAGCAGCCCACTGGCTTCTCAACCGGCCACCTGCTTGCTCTCTTTGCAGATCAGCCCAGCCGACCGCCGGCGCCACTCTGGGAACTCGGACTGCGGCGCCGGGTTGGAAGTCAGTGGGCTGCTTCAGAGCCCCAAGTCCCACAGAGCTGGCATGGGTGGAAGGCGGCCTTTTCTACAGCATCCCCCTCCCCTCTTCAGATCGCCCTGCAGGGCTCTGCCTTTGAAGAAACGGGGCGGGCGGTTTTACGGAGGATTGGCGGGTGGGATGCGCGGCTCTCCGGGATGGAGAGCGAGGCAAGAGAAGGCACAATAGGCTGCGCTGCCCTGGCCCCGCTCAACTGCGCTTCTTCCAGCCCATCCGCCCCACGGGACAACGAGACAATTGGCCGCGCCTCCCCGCCTAGCCTTCCTCGCTGGGCGCTGCTGCACTGGTGGCTCCGCTCTGCCCAGCTCTGCCCGCCGCCACTTCCTGCAAACTTTCCAGGAGACGGCCGGAGCGAGGGGCGGGCGGGAGCGCGTGGGCCTGGCCGGCGCTAGGCTTACCTTCCTGTCGAGGCTCGGAGACCGGCCGGCACGCCCATCCGCCGGCTCTCCACTTTCTGCCTGCCCTGCCAAGGCCCCCACCAGCCCTGAGGCCGACGGAGCTCCATAGGTGCGTGCCCCGACGCTTCCCGGCCCGCTAAGGTCCCAGAGCTGAAGCCGGGAAGGCGAGAGGGGCGACGGCGGCGGCAACCGCGCTCCGGCAGTGTCGCGTCCCCTGTCATGTGCCATCCAGGAGTGCGGTCTCCGGGCTGGCGAGGGCCTTGGCGGGGCAGGCAGAAAGTGGAGAGCCGGCGGATGGGCATGCCTGGCGGTCTCCGAGCCTCGCCAGGAAGGTAAGCCTAGCGCCGGTCGGGCCCACACGCTCCTGCCCGCCCCTCGCTCCGGACGTCTCCTGGGAAGTTCGTGGGAAGTGGTGGTGGGCGGAGCTGGGCAGGGTGGAGCCGCCGGTGCAGCAGCGCTTGGCGAGGAAGGCCCCCACCAGCCTGGAGACCTCACTCCCGGATGGCACATGACACAGGACGCAACGCTGCCGGAGTGCAGTTGCCGCCGCCACCCCTCTTGCCTCCCCGGCTTCGGTTCCGGGACCTTTGGTGCGCGTCGAGGCACGCACCTATGGAGCTCCACCGGCCTCAGGGTCCGCTGGGCTCTGGGCTGGCGGGGGCCTTGGCGGGGCAGGCAGAAAGGAGAGCCTGCGGATGGGCGTGCCGGGCGGTCTCCGAGCCTTGCCAGGAAGGTAAGCTGACTGCCGGCCAGAGCACTTTCTTCCTTCTCCTGCCGTGAAGGAAAGAAAGATGTTAGGAAGACAGACAGACAGACAGACAGACAGACAGACAGACAGACAGACAGACAAAAAAGAAAGAGAGAGAGAGAGAGAGAGAGAGAGAGAAAGAAAGAAAGATGGTAGGAAGGAAGGAAGGAAGGAAGGAAGGAAGGAAGGAAGACAGACAGAAAGAAAGAAAGAAAGAAAGAAAGAAAGAAAGGGGGAAGGGAGGGAAGAAAGAAAGAAAGAAAGAAAGAAAGAAACTTATGACCACAACTGAGCCCAAAATTTTGGTTGCTAAGCAAGAGTGTTGTTAAATG
>QLTV01004134.1:164288-191572 GCA_003457575.1 Thermophis baileyi
TGTCTTTCAGCAATTTGTCTCCTTGCAGTTCTAGCTTCACTTTCATTTTAGCAGGTGGGCCTGCCTGCAGCCTCTCAGCTGATGGTCGGGAGGCCGATAATCAGTTGCTTGTGCTAAATCAGGCTCTGTTCTGTTTGCTGCAAGGAGGTAAATTGCTGGGAGGCAGAGGCCAAAGAGTGGGGGTGGCTGGGTGAGGCTACATTCGGTGTATAAGACGCACCCAAGTTTTCACCCTCTTTTTGGGAGTAAAAAGGTGCGTCTTATACTCCGAAAAATACGGTAGTTTCTTACTGTGACGATGGAGTCTGGGAGGGATGCGTTTAGCCATGTTTCACAGACAAAAATAATGTCGAATGTGGCAGTATTTAATAAGAGGAGGAGTTCAGGCATTTTGCTAACGATGCTTCTTGCATTAATTAGTTTGCATTTGAGATTAGTATTGGTTTGTATTGTGGAAGTAAGAGGCACGCATACCTAGTTTTGGTTGATGGAGTGTTGGATGTTGGTTTATTGTTGGGGGATGGTGGGTTGGATGTTGGGGGATGGATTGCGGGCCTTACTTTTGATGCAGTCAGCACGGTAATCTATGTATAAGTCAGTGTCACCTAGTTCTTGGCGTGTTGTGGCCTGCCAGCGGCCTGGGCAGCTGGTGGCTGATTCCGACAGTGAGGAGGCTGGTGTGGTGATTCGCCAGCGGCATGTGCAGCTGATACCCGAGTCGGACAGCGAGGAGGCTGGAGAGGACTCAGTGCCAGAGGCAGGGATTCAGCCAGGGCCTTCAGAACCTCCAGAAGCTCCCATAAGTGAAGAGGAAGAAGAGGAGGAGCCTCTTCTCAATACACGGGCACGCAGGAATGGCCCCTCAGGAGGAGGTCTCCTCAGGAATAAGGCTTGGGACTAATTGGCCACTCCCTTAGCCTATTTAAGGGATGATGACAACTGAGCCAATTTGCAGGAAACAACTTTGTTCATATTCCTTCATATCTTGATTCCAGAAAATTCTGATTCTGATCGGCTCTTGTTCTCCCTCTCCTCATTTTTCTCTGGGCATTTTGCCCAACCACAGTAAGATTACTGTTATCTGACAGACTATTTCCTCAGAATTGAGTTATTATTCCTTGGACTCTTGCTGGCTGTTAATGAAGTTGAATTAACAGCCGGTGTTCAGAAAAGACTGATTTAAACTGTATTTGTGTTTGAACAACTACTAAGAAAACTTATTAGTTGTCCTTAATTAGTAAACTAAGGTTTGTACAGACTTTGTGTGTGCTGCGTTCTTTGTGGTCTGTAGCTGGGGCAGAACATGGCATCTTTTGAGTTCTGCACGGAGTTCCCGGGAGCGGATATGTTGTAATATGGATAGATCTGGCCTTGATCTAAGTTTGCTGTGGATGGTGTTGGTTCTGGCAATGGAGTTTATGGTGTAAATAAATTTCTGTTTGCTGGACTCGTTTTTGCATACTACTCTGCAGAATTGGGGGGCCACCGAGCCGTCGTTGTTCTTGTGCTCTAGGCCATCTCTGGAAACTTCGATGATTTCATTGGGGGTGATGATTTGTGTATGATGGCTGCTGCTGATGCTGCATACCTTAGTGATATCAGGCTCATTGTTGTCATCTAATCCAAATAAAATTGCGTTATTACGTTTTTGTTCGCGCTCAATGGTATCTTTGATGAGTATGGAGATGTTGGTGGTTTGATTGGTAGATCCTTGTGGTTGTGGTTGTGGTTGAGGTTGAGGTGATGGTTGTTGAGTTGGGATAGGAATTTGGTTTGTTGAGTTTTCATTTTTCTGTGCTGAATTTTTTTTCTTCTAAAGATGTAAAACGTGATTCTAGGCATGCTAGTAATCGTGTTTCTAAATTTGTTTCTATGGATTCTATGGTTGTTTGCTGAGTCTTTATGGTTGTTTCTAGGGTATGGATTCTGTCAGACATAGCGATGAAGTTATCCTGTTTTGGTAAACAGGATGGACATAGATAGGGAAATGTAGGGGTTTCTTGGAGAAAGTTGGCTACATGTTTGTTTATTCCTAGGCAGGTGTGGTGCAGGGGTGGGTTCCAACTTACCTCGCTGCCGGTTCGCTCCCTCCCGTGCCGCGTGGGCATGCGTCGTGAGCGCGCGCACGCTTTGCGCGCGCGTGCATGCACAGTAACAAAAAATAAAAAATAAAAAAACAACAAAAAAAACCCCAAAGCCCAAAAAAAGATGGCGACTGCATGCACAGTGCTGGAAGTCGGCTTCTGCGCATGCTCATAAGGGGGGAAAAAATTCAAAAAAAAAATTTTAAAAAAAGATGGCGGTCCCCACGGACCGGCACCGACTGATCCGGTTCGGTGATGTCATCGTGACATCACCAGCGGGCCGCTACCGGTTTGGGAGAACCAGTCCGAACTGGGAGGAACCCACCCCTGGTGTGGTGGGCATATTTGGTACATATGCAACATTTCTTGAATGCATCATATTTGTTGATAGCTTCATTACATTTGTAGCATGTGCTGGGGTTGTTTGGGTTGTTGCTGTTTTCGATGTTTTTCGTTTGTGAGTGTTTGGTGGTGGTGTTTTTGGAGTTTTTGCCTGGCATGGTCACTGATTAGTTTGACAGAAATAATTATTCAATGTCAGTAATAAATTGTGAAAAGGTTTGCAGGTTTTCAATATGTGGGACAATCAATCAATTAGTTAATTAGTTAGATAGTTATTCATTAATTAGTGTTACTCTAATCTATTAATCTGGCTATTAATTTAGTAGGTATCACTTAATCAACTAAACAATCAAATCACTTAATCAGCTAAACAATCAATGATCCTATGATCACTCCCAATCTGTCAATCAATTAAATTAGTCAACTAAACAATCAAGATCAGTCCCAATCTATCAATCCCAATCTATCATCCAGGAAGGGTTTGTTTTCTTGAGCCACGAGGTTGTATTTCTTTAATGGTGGCCACCGGTTGATCTGCAGGGTGCAGAGTGCAGGGGGATCAAGCCGCACCATGGCAGGCTCCGTTGAAACACTTGGAACAGACTGAGGCACCCTGGAACACTCTGGACACGATGATGACTCTCCAGAACGGGCTCCGGTGGTACACTCCAAAACAAGCGCTCCTCCATTCCTTGTCGGGGTCCATGCACACACATAGGATCAGGTCTCACAGGGGCTCAACCGGGCCAGACAATCTTGTTCTCACTGGGTCCGATGATATCAGGCGATCACGATCTTCACGATCCTCGCTTCCTCGCTGGTCACCGGCCACCGAACGATCGAGCGCTCCGGAGCTTGTCGGCGATCTCTTCCTAGCTATTTAGGAGCTTTGCTTCGATTGTCTCCGAGCTTCACAGCACTCCAGAACTTGTCGGCGATCCCTTCCCAGCCAGCCCCGTGGAGGAGCCTCGCTGCGATCCCCTCCGAGCTTTGTGGGTCTTCTTGGCGATTCTCTCAGGGCAGGGCTTCAGCGGGTGATCCCCTCCGAGACTCTCGGAGCTTCATGGCAATCCCTGCGGGGTGGGGATGCGGTGGTCGCCTCAGCCGGTCAATCGGGCGTTCCAGAGCTTTTCAGCGATCCCCTCTGAGATCCCCTCCCTCGCAGAGCTTCGCTGCAATCCCTTCGAGGTTGGGATGTGGTGTGTTTAGCCGATCTTACTCTCTCTCTCACCGCTCGGAATCGCCCCTCTGCTTCGCTGTCTTCGCTGTGATGATGTTTTTGATGTTAGGTGTCCATTGTGATATGGTAGAACCTAGAAATTTGAAGGTCTCTACTGTTGATACTGTGTTGTTTAGTATTGTAAGAGGTGGAAGTATGGGAGAGTTTCTCCTAAAGTCTACCACCATTTCTACGGTTTTGAGTGTGTTCAGTTCCAAATTGTCTCGAATGAGATGTTGTATCATCTGCAAACTTCAGTAGTTTAACATATGGATCGTTTGAGATGCAGTCATTGGTATAGAGAGAGAAGAGAAGTGGAGAGAGCACACAGCCTTGTGGGGGTCCTGTGCTAATTGTACAGGTATCTGATGTGATTCTGCTTAGCTTCACCTGCTGCTTCCTGTTTGTTAGGAAGATGTTATCAAGATATAAATACAAAGAAAATAAAAATAGTGGGAAAATGGGGGAAGGAACCCGGAAGAAAAAGAAGGGTAGGGGAAGGCGGGGGGGGGGGGGGAAGGAAAGCATTGATTTCCGACTCTTTTTAGCACAGTAGAATAAATTAGTAACATTACAGTCTCACCTTTTTACTTTTAAATACTTTTATTTATTTAAATACTTAATATGTAGTAGCCATTTTTCTAACAACAAAGTTATCTAATCAACAAAACCCAAAGTCAAAGAGTCATTTTTTTAAATTTCAGGTACAAAATCCAGAAGCGGTTTCGAAGTAGAAACAAAGATGGATATGTTCTTTTCTTTCATTAGAAATAGAAATAGAATCATAAGGCTGGAAGGGACCTTGGCGGCCTTCTAGTCCAACCTTCTGCCCATGGCAAGAGACCTTATTCCATCCCAGAATAAAGGATGAGTTGTGTCACTATGTTCATATTTATTTGTCAGCTGGACTCTTATTCTGAAATGACACTGTACACTGATATGCAGTTCTCATGTGATACCTGTACTGCGCATGTGTTATTTTTTTTTTGTTCTCTTTGTTTCTTCACCATGTAGACACAGACTTAGATGTTCTTATTTTTGTTTTGCAAATACATTATTTTTATTCTTTTCTGGCCTCCGGTCTTATTCTTGAGGATTGAGAGCATGGAAACAAGATTCATTTCGCCTCTAATTATTTTTCTCCGCAACAATCTTTTCTTAAAAACTTCCAGTGAAGGAGCCCCCACAACTCCACTGTGTAATAGTTCTGTCAGTTCAGTCCCAAAGGTGTTTTTTCAAAAGGCAATTGGACTTCCTTTGTTTTTTCTTGAAAATGTTTCGCTTCTCATCCAAGAAGCTTCTTCAGTTGAACTTAATGAACATCATGAATAGTCCGTTTCACCAAGGATGGACTATTACAACATGGTCTATATGAGTCTGAAAATGACCCAGTTTTTATGGGACTTTGCACTGCCTACCAATAAGCTTCAGGGTGGTAGTGGGGGGATAAACATGTTGGTAATAATTGGTACAACTCTTCATGGATCAGCACCCTGGTATCTCCAGGATCAACTTTGTTAGATAGAATTGACCCCTACAATTTATTCATGTTCAAGTTCTATAAAGAACTCTCTACTCCTAGAGAGATCTATAAAGCTTTTTGCTTTTTTGCTTTAAAGACAACTTATTTTTACTTAGCTAACTCTTGAAGGGGAAATTATTATGACTGTGGTTTTTGTAATTTTATTTATAGTTTTATAACCTTTCATTTATTTCCATTGTTGCTTTTTCTCATTTTAACATATTGTCACCCATCCAGAATCTAATGAGTTGGGCAGGCTACAAAAATCTATGAAATAAATAAGCAAATGATAGATGGGCTGAGGTTTCTCTCATTATGTGAGGTTTGGGGGGAGTGAGGCGGGTGCAGATGAGTGAGAGGCCACCAGTTCGTGAACATCAGGGTAATGTATTAATTTTATGTTATGTATTGCTTTCATGGTCTTTGTGGTTATATTGTAAATTGGCAGGAATCTTTTGGGAGACCTACACTACATAAATGCTGCAAATAATAAACAAATAGGTAACTGTCAAATTTGGATTTAGCATCATTCTATTTTCCTTATTCTGGTCTATAATTGTAATTACACACTTTTTAGAAAAATTGCTTTTTTAAAGCTTTGAGACTTTGGCCAGAATTCTTCAATCTGCTCAGTTATTACAACCATTAAAATGGTTCCCTGATATTATTTAGCATTTTTGTTAAATGTGCATCTAGTCACAATATCTGCAGGTTCAGGAAGACCATTGGTACACCATAAAATGCAAATTTAGCATTTTCACCGACATGTCCATGCACAGATACTTGTTGCCTAGTACAGCTACTTTACACTGTTTGAGCAAAAAGCATCACACCAAGATGTTACTTAAAACTACTGTCCAGAGTTTCTGGGCACCACTTGCCCTGTAATCTGCAGCCCGTTTTGCATCATTTTTATCTCTTGTAAAAGGAAGAATTCTGTGCAACAAGGCTGGGATTTAATTAGCTTCTTTGCTAATGTTATAAAACAAAGAGATGAGTGAGTTTCGAGGTTTGAGAATCCTGTTCCTAGAGATTAGCTGATTAGCTGATTATGACTCATTTACAATATCTGCATGGGATTTTCTTATAATTTTTAAAATCCATTGCAACAAGGTTTGTCTTTGGATTTCAATCTTCCTGTCCTTCTTTTGGTATTTTCACACTGAACTGCAGCTGTGTCTACTCATTATTTCTCAGGGAAATTTTCCATTTGCACACTCGCATAATATTGAGCGTGTGGGGCATAATTTTTGTTCGGTCTTTTAGATAGCCAAGTCAAGAAGTTCTGAAGACAGCAGAAGCAGCGACTTGAAAAATATAGCAACAGCAAAATATAGGAACAGCCAAGATATCCACAATGCCAAAGTATTTGCAGCTATATCTCCAAGCATATTTTTCCATAAAAGTAAAGAGGGTGGGAGGGAGGGAGTCTCATCTCCCAACACTGAAGTCCTTCCAAAAATCACTGTGGAGTGAGTGGATTGGCCCTGATTGAATTTGAATCAAAATTCTGAGAATCAAAAACAATACCATGTAATTCAAATTCATGATCATAGATTTGAGTTACTTCAAGACATGAGATTCGATAAAAAGAATTATTATTCTACAGGCTATGAAGGGGAAAACATTTTTTTGGTCAAATAAGATGAAAATCGCAGCTAGTCACTTCTCTTTGAAGGTAAGAATAGCAGAAAGAAAAATACACCAGGAAAAAAGGAAGGTTTTGCTGAAGATACATACAAATGTCTTACTACAACTAAACCTCCAAACTCTCAAAATTGCTTCAGAAATTACGTGCACATTTACCAAACCAATTGCTAGGCCTGGCATGGCGATGTGAATGACCAGTGATGTTGCTTTAGAGCAGGGTTCTCCAAACTTGGCAACTTTAAGACTTGTGGACTTCAACTATTCCCCATGCTGGCTGTTCCCTCACACCTTTCAGTTCCCATCCCAGTGGTCTCCAGTGTAAAACTGAAATAGCAACTTTATAAATTGTCTGCAACACCCACCAAGACATGCCAGGGAAGCTGCAAAGTGCTTCAAAAGGCCACTACCCCATTCCAAGCCATCAGCTTTTATTGAATCTATCTATCTATCATCTATCTACCTATCATCCATCTCTCTCTCTCCCTCTCTCATCTATCTATATCTCATCTATCAAATATTATAGCCACCCATCTCATGGATGTGATTCTGGATGGCATACAATAAAACCAAACCAAGCCTGAGCCTTCAAGTTTGTATATACAATACAGCCATTTCATGGGTTCCCTGTTTCCACTGGATCCCGAAGCCTGTTGACAGAACCACATTTTAAGGGATTTAAAACCCAGTTCACTATGATTCACAAACTGTCTTGATGGAGGGGATTCCCTGAGAGCTTGTCAAATCAAAGTTCAATCAATCAATCAGAATAGAGTTGGAAGGGACCTTGTAGGTCATCTAGTCCAACCACCCTGCCCAAGCAGGAGACCCTACACCATTTCTGACAGATGGCAGTCCAGTCTCTTCTTGAAAGCTTCCAGTGATGAAGCTCCCATAACTTCTGAAGGCAACTTCTGTTCCATCGGTTGATTGTTCTCACTCTCAGAAAATTTCTCCTTATTTCCAGGTTGAATTTCTCCTTGATCAGTCTCCATCCATTATGCCTTGTCTGGTGTTCGGGTGCTTTGGAAAATAGATTGACCTCCTCCTCCTCTCCTCTGTGACAGCCCCTCAAGTATTGGAAGACTGCTATCATGTCTCCCCTCATCCTTCTCTTCACTAGACTAGCCATGCCTGGTTCCTGTAACTGTTCTTCATATGTTTTAGCCTCCAGTCCCCTAATCATCCTGGTTGCTCTTCTCTGCACTCTTTCTAGAGTCTCAACATCTTTTTTATAGTGTGGTGACTAACTGGATGCAGTACTCTAGGTGTGGTCTTACTAAGGCTTTATAGAGTGGTATTAGTACCCCCTTGATTGTATCCCTCTGTTAATGCAACGTAGGATTGCATTGGCTATTTTGGCTGTCGCCGCAAATGGCTGGCTCCTATTTAATTGGTTGTCCACTAGGACTCCAAGATCCCTCTCATAGTTACTGCTTATTAAGCCAGGTTTCACCCAGTCAATATGTGTACTTTTGGTTTTTCTTGCCTAAGTGTAAGACTTTACTTTTCTCTACATTGAATTTCATTTTGTTAGTTAGGGCCCAGTGTTCAAGTCTGTCAAGATCCATCTGAATCTTGAATCTATCTTCCAGAGTTTAAATTTGGTGTGTTGCCTATTCCTGCCAGTGTCGGGGTTCCAAGTAACACCCCCAACAAAAGAAGACTCCGAGGCTTGAAGTTCCTCAAAGTTCCATTTTATTAGAGATGTCATATTGGCACATCTGGGGAAACCCAAATCTGAAAGCTTCCAGGTTTTCCCCACCCAAAAGAAAGTCCAAGTCCCTTCCCTTGCACCCACATGTCCATCACATGGTCCAATCAATGCACCGTCCCAACTGGAGAGGCCTCCCAGCCACACCCCTCCAGGTGCAGGGCAGTGTGACCTTGACTCTCAGAGAAAGGAATGCTATTTTGACTATATATCTCCCCAGCTCCATACAATCCCCCCTCCCAGTTTCCCACAGCACTAAATGTGGCAGGCCTGAAGATCCAATGCCCAAGATGGCTTCCAAGCCTGACAGCCAGCTTAGTATTATCTGAAAATTTGATAAGTTCCCCTTCTATTCCCTAATCTAAGTAGTTTATGAAGATATTGAAGAGTACTGGGCCTAAGACAGAACCTTGTGGTTCGCCACTGCTTACTTTTTTCTATGTAGATGTAGTATCATTAAGGACAACACATTGAATACAGTTTGCCAGCCAGTTACAAATCCATCTGGTGGTGATGCTGTCTATCCCACATTTTTCTAGTTTACCAAGAAGTAGGTTGTGGTCTACTTATTTATTTATTTATTTATTTTATAAAATTTATATGCCGCCCAACTCCCGAAGGACTCTGGGCGGCTTTGTCGAATGCCTTGCTGAAGTCTAAGTATACTATATCCCAGGGGTGGGTTCTGGTTTTCTTTGCTGCCGGTTCGCTCAGTGTTGCGGGAGCGTGGGTGCTTCGCGCATGTGCAGTGCTTAAAAAAAGCTTCTGTGCAGGCGCAGAATCAAAAACCAAGATGGCGGCACCTATGGTGCCGCCGAAAGAACTGGTTTGGGGCATGGCAGGCCTGGGTCGCTGCCGGTTCTAGCGACCCAGGCTGCCAAGTTACTACCGGTTCTATAGAACCGGTCCAAACCGGGAGGAACCCACCTCTGCTATATCCACAGCATTTTGCTAGTCTACTAATTTAGCCATTTTGGCAAAGAACGAAATAAGATTGATTTGGCATGATCTGTTTTTAACAAAACCATGTTGGCTACTAGTTATAACTTTATTTGTTTCTAGATGTTCACAGATCTGTTTTTGATTATTTTTTCCAGTAATCTTCCCAGGTATTGATGTTAGGTTGATTGGTCTGTAGTTTCCTGGGTCGGTCCCCCCCTTTTTTTTGAAGATGGGAACCACATCAACTCTTTTCCAATCCTCAGATACTTCCCTGGTGCTCCAGTATTTTTTAAAGATATGGTACAATAGTTCTGAGATAACATCTGCCAGCTCCTTCAGAACTCTGGGATGTAATCCATCAGATCCCATTGATTTATATTAATCAAGGTCAGACAGATGTTCTCTTACCATTTTCTTGCTTATTTTAATTTTTATTTCTAGTCTGTCTTTTACATTTAGGTTTTTGATACGTTGGGCTACAGTTTCTTTTTGCATGAAGACTGATCTCTACTGCCTGTTACTTCCTTGCCATCTTCTCTCTTTAGTGGACTGACTGTTTCCTTGACTTTTTTCTTGTTATTTATATGTTGAAAGAAACTTTATTATCTTTGACTTTTGTTGCAAGTCTTTGTTCATTCTGAGCCTTTGCTTTCCTGACTTCATCTTTGCAGATTCGGGCTATCTGCTGATATTATTCTGCCTTAGTTATGTGTCCCTCTTTCCATTTTTTGTACTTGTTCTTTTTGTCTTTCAGTTTATCAGAGAAATCTTTGTGCAACCATGCTGGTTTCTTCTTGGATCTCTTGTTTTTCTTTTTCAGTGGTATTGTGTTGGACTGGGTTTCTATGATCATATTTTTCAGTGTTTCCCACACTTCTTGAGTTGTTTTCCCTTTTAGGATTTTTATCTATGAAATTTTGCTTAGACTCTCTCTGATTTTGTTAAAATCAGCTCTTTTAAAGTCTAAGACTCTGGTAATGATTATGTTCTATTGCTTGTGTTGCATTATATTGAATTCCAGTATGACGTGGTCATTCTTGCCCAAGGTTCCGTCAACTTCAATTCCCTCTATCACTTCTTCTCTATTAGTAAGAATTAGGTCCAGTATAGCTTTTCCTCTAGTTCCCTCCTCTACCTTTTAGATGACAAAGTTGTCAGCTAAGTTGGTTAGGAATCTGTTCAATCTCCCACCTGCTCTGTCTTAGCTTTCCTTCCTTCCTTCCTTCCTTCCTTCCTTCCTTCCTTCCTTCCTTCCTTCCTTACAAGAAAACAATCAAGCTCAGAGAGCGCTAAGGAGGCCACAGTCCTCCTCCTCCTCCCCCTCCAATTCCTCCTCCCCCTCCCCTTCTCTTTCTCTTTCTCTTTCTCTTTCTCCTTCTCCTTCCTTTACCTCCCCTTCCATATTTACTTCCTTCTTTTAAATGGCATTCAGACAGAGGTTCTAAGGCTGATCGGGGGCTGCTAATTCTTGAAAAAGCACTTTCTATGATGGTCTTTAGGTCCATGAAAGAAATAACACCTAAACATGCCATCATGTCTCAAAGGGCTGGATAAAAAAGAGAGGACACCAGGCTGCATCCAAGCACTAGCAAGGCCTTTCTGACAGAAACCCCAGCTGGAGAGGGGGTGTCCCTGCTGGGGAAGCAGAGATGGCCCAGCTGGGATCCTGGCCTCGGGCACAGGATTGAGCTCAATGTCTTTAAGCCCCCTCCCTAACTTTGGGCTGCCACTGTCCATCTGCTTGGCTCTCCATCAGGCATGGAAATTTTTCTTGCAAGTTGCTTGAAGAGATTCTCTGAGCAGGAATTGTAGGTTTCCTCTGCCATTTGGTTGCTTTGGGTGGGAGGAACATTAGAAGACAAAAACTGCCTTCACAACATATCAGAGGTGGGTTCCTGCTGGTTCGGACCGGCTCTATAGAACCGGTAGCGGGAATTTCCCCCCACTCACCAAACCAGCAGCGATGGCCAGCTGGACACGCCCCCAAACCGGCTCTCTCGGCGGCGCCATAGGCGGCGCCATCTTGTTTTTTGCTTCTGTGCACACGCAGAAGCTGGGTTTTTAGCACTGTGCATGTGCCCATGCGGCGCATGCACCCACGCGGTGTGTGAGGAAGAGAACCAGCAGCAAGGTAAGCCAGAACCCACCCCTGCAACATATCCCTTTATACATTAGGGTTCATGGACTTACTTGTTAACGATGTTTCACACTTACCCTGTTGCTTTTCATTTAGGAAGGAATCTGATCAAAGGGTGCCTTGAGCATTTTGCTATGAAACCTGCAAATTGGCCTTTTTGACAAAGACAGTTTGCTGCCCTCCAGGGCATATTTAGAAGTCAAAGTACCACCAGGATCTGACATGCTAATAGGCTGAAAGAAAGACTGTGCTGCAGAGGTAATTGCTGAGATGCCAGCAATATTTTTCTGAAATCGCTACTTTTCCACAATTATGTTTTATGTTTTTGAAGCTAGCTTTGATACCAGTCCCTCCTTTTACACCAAATACTTCCTGGTAGATTTCAGAGAGACTTTGGTGTTGCTGTTGTTTTCACCCAGAGAAAGGACAAAAGCCCAGCCTGAAGACCTCACAACTTCTGCATCGTTAGGAAGGGAAGAAGGGATGCAACCCTTGAGGGATACAGATCCAAAGAGCAGGTTGGATGGAGGGGCTACCTCAGTGGTGAAATCCAATTTTTTACTACGGGTTCTGTGGGCGTGGCTTGGTGGGCGTGGTCTGGCTTGGTGGGCGTGGCTTGGTGGGCATGGCAGGGGAAGGATACTGCAAAATCTCCATTCCCACCCCACTCCAGGGGAAGGATACTGCAAAATCCCCATTTTGTCCAACAAAACAAAAAGCAAAAAATATATCAATGTTACACAGACTTAGAGAGAGAAACAACCAGTTACAAACATAAAGAACAGACTGGAATATCTGAAGAATGCCCACTAAGTGCAGGCAATTTAAGATCAATTTAAGTTTTATTCTGCAATTTAACTTCCAGTCAGTGGAAAAGAAAGCTGAAAAAGAGAGTCCTCCCAGCCCCTTTGCAAGATGTCTTGTTGACATGGCACACTTTTTGATAGATAAGCAGCTGTATAAATTTATTTGATAAATAACATAAAAACAGTATTTATTTATTTCTCAAATTTCTACATCATCCATCTCATCTAAGTGATGCTTCAATCTCTCAGGGAACAAACTCCAACCCATTCTCCAAAGCACCAGAAGGCAAAACAAGAAGCAATGGATGGAAACTAATCAAGGAGAGAAACAATCTAGAACTAAGGAGAAATTTCCTAACAGTGAGAGCAATCAGCCAGTGGAATGGCTTGCCTTCAGAAGTTATGGTTGCTCCATCAGTGGAGGTTTTTAAGAAGAGATAAGACAGACATTTGTCCAGAATGCTGTAGGGTGTCCTGCTTGTACAAGGGGTTAGACTACAGGACCTCCAAGGTCCCTTCCAACTCTGTACTCTGTTATTCCTGACAGCTGACCTGGGAGAGCTCCAATGACCTGTTTTGATGACCCGTCTGGCACCTTCTTTCCCAGGCAGCTGCCGGGACCTTTTTTAGCACCAACAATCTGATACTATCTGGGTCACTATTGTGGCCTCTTTCATCCAGCAGCAGGTAAGGAATACTTGGGCCTTTCCATTTCTGCTTAGCCTCCCATTTCAAATTCAGACATGTTGCTTCAATTGCATAGTTCTTGATTTCAGTTCCTTGGGAGAGAGGGTGGAGGAAGTCAGCTGCTGCTTCTCTTAGCCATCGTCTTCTCAGGCTGATTGTGCTTTTGCCTGAGAATTTTATGTATTTATTAAATTTGTATGCCACCCATCTCACTGTCAAGCGACACTGGGCAGCTTGGCTGGCAGAAAGATGGTTAGACTTTTATTTGTTGTCTATGGAGATTCTCAATCATCCAGATTGTGGTTGTCCCAAAGGTGCTTTTTTCCACAAGGCAACTGGACAATCTTGTTTTTTTCCCCTTTGAAAATGTTTCACTTCTCATCCAAGAAGCTTCTTCAGTGCTGAAGCTTCTTGGATGAGAAGCACCTTTGGGACTTTTGTTTGTTGTTCAATTTTTGTATCTGACTCCTTGCGACCCCATGGATCACAACATGCCAGATCCCTTCATCCTCCACTGTCTTCTGGACTCCACCCAAACTCATGCCCAGTGTGTCAATGACACTATCTAACCATCTCATCCTCTGTCATCTCATTCTTCTTTTGCCTTCAACCTTTCCCAACATGAGGGCCTTTTCCAAGGAGTCCTCTCATCTCATTTGGTGGCCAAAGTATTTGAGCTTTAGCTTCAGTATCTGTCCTTCCAAAGAACAGTCAGGGTTGATTTTCTTATGGTTGGGTTAATCAGATGCAAAGGCCATGGGGACATATCAGTAGCCGTGCAGGAATGAAATCTGCCCCTCCACATGCAATGCGGAATGGGAAGCCCTGGCTCCAGCCCTCCCCCAGTGTCTTCTCTCTACCCTATTCAGATGATGCCAGCATGCAATCTTATCCCAAAGTGGGCTTTCCAGATGCCCTGCAGTAACAGCCTCCCTTTGCTCCAAAGAAACATTAGAAATTAATTATTTTATAACCAAAAAAATCCTAATTTTTATCCTTCCCCCTCCATTTTTGACTTTTCTTATGATTGGAAAATTAATCATAGTACTATCAAGCAAGTTAAATATCTCGGTATTCACTCCCAACCTTCTACTTCTTAGAGCCACCAAATTAGTGAGCTCTCAACAACTGCACAAAAAGCTTCCCATGCAATTATCAGATTTGCCAGCCATAAAGGCAATAATTATGCCCGCAGCAATTAAACCATTTAAAGCTAAGGTCTTCAGTCACAGCTATATGGCACTCAACCTATCCACCTTGGAAACTATTCAATTCAAATTTTTGAAAGCTGTTCCCACATTCCTTGATCAGCTACAGATGTATTTCTCTGCAGCAACATGGCTGTATTTCCCTTGGGACTGCTGGGATTTTGCAGACTTAAATGGGAATGAAAACAAAAAAATGTGATGAATTCTTGGCCCAGCTTACATTCCCCAAGAGAATCTCACATGTTTTCCTTAACAAAACAAAAAGATTCTGATTTGTTGAGCATGTATTGTCCTCTCCTTAGGTACAAATACAGCCATGGAAAAGCTCAAGTGTGCATTTATATTGGCATGAATGGATGAGTTTTGACAACAAAATATTACAACATTCCCTGTTCTTATATAATATGTCTTTTATACTGATTGTTATATCTTTTTTATATACTAATTGTTTTATATATGTGTTATGTTATTGGATTGTTGTATGCTGCCCAGAGTTGCCTTTTGTGAGATGGTGGCCATACAAATGTGATTAATAAATAAATAAACACATTCCCGGCCAGGATCACCTCAGCCTGTGCTGAGACACCAAAGCTGAGTCTGGGACACACATGACTGAATTCTCTGGCACCTTGAACTTATTATCAAAGCTCTCTTTATCAAGCCTTGCCACCCATCCTCATTTGGTCCATGGATCAGCTGCTGCAAGACCAAGGGACAGAACCATCCAAGGAGTTCCCCAAATTTTAGCTGCAGCCATGGCTATTATAGGCCTATGGCTTTTATCCATAATGATTTATGGAGAGATTTTTTCTCTCCCATTCCAGAATGCAGGACACAAAATAATGATCTTAAGTTACAGCAAAGGAGAAACCAATTGAATGGAGTTTTTTTAATAGTACTGTGGAAGTAGTAGGATAGTATAACCCAGGATCCAAACAGTTGATGAACCTGGAACATGTGATATCGGAAGGAGGAACGGTCTTCTTCAGATAGAGTTATAAAGTGGTCAGTAGAGCAACACATGAAACATACAGCAGTAGCTTCACCCACTCTCCAATCCTGTAGAAGATCCTGGATCTGTAGAAGATCCTGAAGTTGGAGAAATGGATGAATTGCTCTAATTAGCTAATTTTCATCTAGGGTGGTGAAATCATGCAAAGGTAGGTATGGGTGTGAAATCTCTCTTATTTTGACGATCAATATTTCCAATGACTACCTTAACCTCAGAGAATTTAAAAAACTAAAGATTCAAACATAAGGCCAGAAAGTTTTTTTTAGAATTACTCGTGACCGCAAAGATTGAAAATTATCATATAAGATGAATGAATCTGTCCCACTAGAAAACAGTGGCACTTAGCCAAAAATTAATAATTAATAACTGAACTGCTTTTTGGCCAGCCTCGACCACAAAATCTTATTAAATATATTGTTGTGACCCAGCATAGCAAACCCCCAGAAATGACACACACACACACTTGTCCAAATTAAAGTAGGTTTTATCACTAATCAAGGCTTAGTGATCATTTAAGTTCAGAGTTTCTCCCAAAGTGTTTGTTAACATTCACAAAACACTTTGGCCGGGAGGTCAAAGACGTCCTTTGTGAGTCAACCTTATATAGGCTTAGGGCGTGGCCCCTCTGCCTGCAGGGTTACCTGTGAGTAGACCTCCTTCTGCAAAGCCACTCTTGCCGGCTAGCTGCCCTGCGTGCCCTAGCATCAATCAGAGGCCCCTCCTCTTCACTGGAGTCACTGAACTCCTGCTGGGGAGGTGCAGAAGGCCCTGATTGAGCATCGTCCTCTGGCCCTGCTTCCTCTTCGGTCTCGGACTCCGGTGCCGGAGCTACAGACTGCTCTTGCCACCCTATGGTCTGTTCTTGTTCTTCCGGATCCATGAGCAGCTGCACGGAACGGGGGCAAGCCACAACATATATTTCTTGAGGCATGTGGTGGTGCTCTGATAAACTTAGTTTGCACCACACAAAGTCATTTAGTGAATTGGCATCCTTAGAAATATACTAAATAAATATATATTATTTTAAAACATGTAGACATGATTGAACAGTGGCCAAACACCAGCATGATGAGATTTAACTAAAAGAAATGTAAAATTTTGAAATGGGAAAACTGAAAAACAGAAAAGTACAAATCTAGGATTGGGGAGGCTTGGCTTGGCAGTAGCATATGTCAAAAGGATCTTAACCTTTCAGTGGATCATGAGTTAAACCTGGGCTAATAATGCCATGTAGCCGCTTGGCAAGGGAAATGTTTTAACAGGAGCACAGAGTTTAGAACATGAGAAAACAATATGCCTGACTCCTGCCCTGGGGATCCCAGTTCTGGGGACCCCAGTCCCAGTTCCAGTTCTGGGGACCCCAGTCTAAATCTAACACGGAAGAACTGGATCCAGTAAGAAGATGGTTACCAAAGGGGTGAGGAGAATGGAGACCTTTGGGGAATGGGGAAAGCCACTTAAGCCCACAGAAAAGGTGACCGAGAGGGAACATGACAGTAGAAAGGGCTGTCACACAAAGGGGTGGGGGGAACTTCCAGAGGAAAATTCAGATGATGCCTGAAGTTGATTCATTCAAAGACATTAGCCAAACTTTGAGCACACGGAGGAGAGTCTATGAAGTTCCTTTATTAAAAGCCTGTAACACAAGTTTAGAGAAGGAAGATGGGGCAATCCAGTGATTTCAAACATTGCTTGAAGCGGGCAAGTGAACCTCTCAGACTCTTGGTTTCTCCAAATCTAGATGCTCCTCGCTTTTACTTTTAGAACTTTCTCCTACATTGCTCCATTTTTCAAAACAAAAGGAATAAAATAATCACATTAACTTTTGTTTTATGAAAAGCTGCTCGCTCTGTAAACACGAGAACTCACAAAACACACGGAGAAGCGTTTTTCTGCATATTTTCTTTGATTTAGACGGAACTAAGCTTGTAGGGTGCAGAATATTTTGAAAAAAAGCTATAAAATCTTTAAGTTGCAGAGAATAAATGGACAAAAGAAAATAGCATCACCCCAAACCATCAGTCTCTGACCGTTTGGGGGAATAAAAAATACTGTGCTCGGAAAACAAAAGTTCATAGAAGGGTTAATTTGCAGACAATCTTCAGCAGCAGCTCCAAAGAAAAATCAGAGGGCTTTTTTAATTGTTTCAAATTAAGGACATTAAAAGTTAGGTTCTACACAGAAAACATTTTCCAGTGAAAGGTGCAGCTACATGATTATTTCCCCCAAAATGCACTTACTGTACATTTCTCAGAGCCATCAGCTTTGATTGAAAGCTAATGAAAAAGCTGTCCTGCGTCAGTTTCTTCCTTGTATCCATTAAGAATAATTATGGCTGAACAATTTTTGAAGCCTGTAACCTTCGCAAGTGTTGCTAATGGCATTATAAATTGCTCCTTGTCCAATGACTACAGTTTGGGGTTTAATTCAAAAGCGCTCCGTCAACAGGGCAGATTTGCGTGGTTAATGAGCGCATTTAAAACAACAACCTCAGCTCATGCATCCTAATGTCGATAAGAGGAGGTGGTTCAATAAAGCGGCTTGTCCATAATAATTAGTGGGAACAAATGTCCCGGCTTTGCCCAATTGAGGTACAGTATTAATGCCCCCCCCATCCCATTCAGGGCTTCTGACCAAGTTTCCTTCTCCGTTCCGTGCTGACAAAAGGGCATTTTTTAAAGACCAGTGTTCATCACATGGCAGAAATAGCAGAGAATGCTAATGGATGACAAGAGAAAGCCTGTCAGTCAACAAGGAAGTCGGCAGTTGTCTTTCAGATAAAATGTAGGAATTACATGACTTTTTTCTTCTTTAAAGGAAGATATTGTGATAATGCATCTGTTCATTTCTCCCCAAAGTACTCAGGGGTCATGATTAAAATTCCAACCATTTGTTCATCAAGGTTTAATGGCAGGTTTAAAGCCACCCGTCTTGCGTTTGAGAGCAGCAGGCAAAGAGCAGGACTGCGTTGAGAAGACTCTTCGGTCATGTCCCCCTTCTCCATGCATCGTACATGATTGTAACTTGCAAACTTCCCTGCCAGCTTTTCAAAAGCAAAGTCAGGGGGGGAAGCCAACAGGAAGTCAGAAATCGCAATCATGTGAAGTCCTCACTTAATGACTGCAACTAGGACTGCAACTGCCATTGCTAAGCAGTGAGGTCAGACTTATGACTGTGTCACTTAACAACAGAGTTTCCAGTCCCAATTAGCATTGTTAAACAAGGACTGCCTGTATGTTGATTTCAGCAAGCATTTGACAAAACACCTTATGACATTCTTATGAGCAAGAGAGTTAAATCCCCAAGAACTGAATGGCACGACAATTAATTAGATGCACAGCTGGCTCCATCTGGGCTCCATCCTGGAGATATCAGGTGGAGTGTCAACTGATTTTAGCATTGCACTCTTCAACGTTTAAATTAATGAGATGGTGGTAACATTAGATGGTATGTTATAGCAGTGGTAGAGCATTCAAAAATAATATGTAGAATGATTTTGAGAGGTTATAGAAACAGTCTAAAATGTAACAGAACGAACTTTAACAGAGCAAAGTAGCCAATATTTCACTTAGGAAACAGTGAAATAGCAAGTCCCATCTTACAATTGTAAGATGGGACTTGCTAATAATACTTGTGAGAAACATGCACATATACAGACCCATCAAACTGCTCCCAAGTGGAGTCTTGGAACCTCTCTAGGACTAATGCAATGTGATCCACAAGAGATGCCTTTGAAGAGCATTCAGAAGCTTCAACTGGTACAGAAAGCAGATGAATAGATGATAAATTGTGTTAAATTTTGTTGAATATGCGTCACATGTAACACCACTGTGGTGTGGGCTACACTGGCTACTGGTATGTTTCTGGGTGCAATTCGTCTGTCAAGGACAATTCGGACTGCAATAGTGTTGGAGTTCCTGGACATTTGGTGATGGGTTACAGGACTCAGGATTTTTGGCTCAACAGGGCTACTGAAGAAAAGTTGTTTATCAAAAAACAAGAATATTTGTAGCTCAGGGTTGAAATGAGGGCTCCTAGGTGCTCTCTGTGCTTGGTTGTTTTCTTGCAGACACTTTCCCAAACTAGGTAACATCATCAGTTCCTGATGCTTATTGTCATCAATGTTGTAACATTGTTGATGTTACCTAGTTTGGGTAATAAAACATCTGCAAGAAAACAATCAAGCTTAAAGAGCACCAAGGAAAGCCCCGCCCGCTCAACAAAGGTTATGTACCTATATATGAGGATTGGAAACAAATTATTATATACCCAAAAATGTGAAGTCACAGCTGGCAGTTCTTTAGCTGGTGTTGGCCTTCATATACCTTAAGTTCTTCTCAAGAACCTGGGATATGATAATGTATCAGCATAGTACACGGGTGTCAAACTTGCCATGTCACATTGCCGTCACGTGACGTTTTGCAATGTTTTTCCCATTTGCAGAGCTGGGGTGGGCGTGGCCTGCGCGTGACGCATCCGGCCCGCGGGCTGCCAGTTTGATACCCCTGGCCATAGCATATGTGGGGATCCAAGTACTGTGGCCTTTTGTAACTGACAGATAGAAGGTTTGTCAATGTTCAGATTTTCTAAGCATCAGGCAAGATTTCTTGGTATGGCACCCAATGTGCCAATAACACTGGAACCACCATGGCCAATTTATGCCATAGTTTCTCAATTTCAGTTTTCAGATCTTGATGCTTCGTGATCTTCTCCAGTTTTTTTGTCCTATTCTACTATCTCCCGGAATTTCCACAGCAATTATCCATTCTTTCTTCTTTTAAACATAGTTAAAACTGGCTGTTATGAACCAAGACTTTGTCAATGTGTGTTTGGAAATCCCAGAATATTTTAATCTCTTCATTTGATTGATGGTGCAACAAACCATAATATTATGGTCATAATTATCAGCATAGTATAGGTGTGATCCAAGCAGCATGGCTTTTTGTAATTGACAGATGAAAATTTGATGAATGAGCATATTTGCTAAGTGCCATCCAAGATTTTATAATAATTTGTGGTTGGTTGCCCAGTCAACAATTGTTAACTTTGGGTTGTTATGTGCCCAGTACTTGTCTGTTTGAATTCTAACAAAGCACTTTAGTTATTCATTTTCTATGACTCTCTCTATTTTATGGTCCCACCAGTTCTTATGTTCAGGCAAATGGTAATTCTTGCAGATCTTCTAATGCACCATTGATGCTACTTTGCCATACCGCTGCTTGTAGTCAGTTTGCGTGATCTTCTTGCAGCGCTAACCAGGTGGTCCACTGTTACTTCAGCTTCTCTACAGAGTTGCTGTTTGCTGTCTGTTGCTGTCTTCTCAATTCTGGCTTTCTATGCATTTGTTCTTAAGGCTTGGCTTATGCAGCCAGAATTAGCCCTTCTGTCTCTAGCTTCAGTTTTCCTCCTCTTAGCCATTGCCCGGTCTTTTTGTTGTCTGCTTTGGCTGCTAGCTTTTTATGGACTGGCCATGGGATATTTTGTCTTCCCATGTCTCTTTCCTGTTCTTTGTTTGGTCTTTCTTGTAGGCCAGTTTGGTCTTTCCATTACTCAGCAAGCCTTCATGGTATGCTAGCTTTAGTGCATCTTCTTCATTGTCTTTCACATAATCTTCCAGTTCTCTTTTTACCTTCTTCAACCATCCGGTGTATTTGCAACATTCCACATTCCATCCATTTTTCTTGGTAAATATGTCAATGTCACTCCGAGGATGAAGCATGATGCAATGTCATTATTTTTCTGGTCTTTCTATCCAAGGCTTTTAGTTCAGCTGAATCCAGTCCATTATTCCAGCTGTGTATCTAATGACTGGAATTGCCCAGGTGTTAATTGCCTTGATGATATTTTTTTCCTCCATTAAGATCTTCATTCTCATGATATATTCACTCCTACCTTCTTCTTGACTTCAGTGTGCTTGATGTTGTCAGTTTGAAGGATGTCCTCCAGGCATCTTCTTCATCCAGACTCTTGAGGTTATTTCCATAGGGCATCTTGATTCCTTCAGTAGTCACTATTTCTCCCTGGCTGATGGTGAGGGTTTTTTTTTTGTTTTTTTGTTTTTGTTTTGCCAGTTCTGAGACATCCCTTAGGGAGAGGGTCAACAGGTAGGAGATCACTTCTCCTTGTCGGCTGACAGAGATAAAAAATAAACTTAGCAAAGAAGAAGTCCTGCTGAAACTGTCTTTCTTTCCTCTGGATAATTCCATATTCTGAAATATAGGGGAAACGAGAGAGACTAGGGCAGGGAGTTCTCTAAGACATGTTTGCACGTGCTGCTATTGCTGTTTCCCTAGGGAAAAAAAAACTGGCTTTCTAGCTTTACAGCTGCCGGTAACAAACAAGACTAGGACCATATAAATTGTCAGAATAGGCTGTGAAATACTAAGGTCAGGGGTTAAATGAACATGGTTGTTTATGAGGACACCGCCTGCATTCATTTGCATTTTAATGTTCTCTCTGTGAGATGAAAAACCATTTTGGGGACAGCTTGTTCAGAAATCCCATTAACTTGTTATTTATGGGACTCCTGACTGCATGACCCCTAACCTTGTTTTGTTAAACATGAATCAGGCGGGTGGCCACATGGCTACTATTGTTTTTCATAGCATTGAGAGCCATTGAATTCAATTATTCCTTGCTTGACACTTTCCAAGTTGTTATCCTCATAATGCCCAACTTTTTGATCTCCTATTGCCAACCCTGCTATTTCCATCCGCCTTAAAAGCCGGCAGCGCATTGAAGGCATTGAAGCTTCCTGAACTGCCTGAGAGACATTTGAGCAGCCGGACCCAGAGCCCTAATGATGCAGCAGCCCTGACGGAAGGTTGCGTAGATCATCCAGAAAGAGCCGCCCCCTCCAACCCTGGTCTGAAATCTTCAATTCAAGTTATATGGTTGATTTCAAGAAGTCCAACCTGACCATGGAAATGTAACCTGAGCAAAAGGAGTTGGCTCTCACTGGGAGGTCTGGAGCAGCTGGGAGCTCTCCGAAGGCTAATGTTGCCAGCAGCTCCAAGGACGCTTTAACTCTGCTTGTGGCTGTCTGCATTGACCCTCTCCATCTCACTTCCTTTCCCCCAAGAACTGAGGTTGCATCCGATCCAGCAAGAAGGCCACAGAGCATTTCCTCCAGCTGATCGAAGAAGACCTTGCCACCGGAGGAGGAAAAAACATTTGGACCTCATGGATGTATTTACACCTCATTCTTAAAGTGGTCCTTCAGAAACGGTCAGTAAAAAATCTTTCTGCACGGCAAGCAAGATGAGTGGATAAGACCAAACTGCTGTCAAGCAAACTGTTGTCTTCATGGTGACTGCTCTCCTGTCGCAGGAGGCCTGACAATGGTGGCTGTCTGTATTCACAGGGCACGGGGATTTCAAGCAGAGTGTTGGGTGGATTCCCCTAGTTTTCCCTCCTTTCTTACTAAGTGGCACCGATCCCTCCCTTTAACGAAGGCTGGAGCTGGCGCTGGCGCTGGGACTGGAGGAAGAGCTGCAGTTAGCTGTCTATCAACACTTATTCTGGTCTTCTGAAACAGTTCTGCATTTGTGTTAAAAAGCAGCCTGAAACCAGCTGATCACTCTGAGGAGAATTGTGCCATGGAAAAGCAGAGAGATTGTGCTCTCTCTCTCTCTCTCTCTCTCTCTCTCTCTCTCTCTCTCTCTCTCTCTCTCTCTCTCTCTCTCTCTCTCTCTCTCTCTCTCTCTCTTCCTTCCTCTGTGGCCTGCTTTTGTCATTTTCTAATTTTCTAAGCCTAAAAACTGCATGAAGGATTCATTACTGGAGTAAAAACACAGAGAGAGAGTGCTCTCTCTCTCTCTCTCTCTCTCTCTCTCTCTCTCTCTCTCTCTCTCTCTCTCTCTCTCTCTCTCTCTCTCTCGCTCTCGCTCTCCCTCCCTCCCTCCCTCCCTGGCTACCACCATTAGAAAGCAGCTCTTCTGGTGGAGCCATGTTTCTCAGACTCCATGTCTCAGAAACTCCATGACTGGTGGATTAAGCCACATTTATTTTATTTATTTACTTTATTACTTTTCTAACTTTTATAAGTTACTTAAGACAGTAAACGTATCTAATACTCCCAACACTGACCCTGTGAGGTGGGTTGGCCTGAGAGAGAGTGACTAGCCTCAGGTCACCCAGCCAGCTTTCATGCCTAAGACAGAACTAGAACTTGCCATCTCTGAATTTTTAGGGCTAATTGCTGCCAATTGGGCAGAGTCCACATGAACTCTGCCACAGGTGGGCTGGGTGCTTTGTGGCTTCTAGAGGCATTCAGATGCAATGTGAGTAGCTGAACCAAGTACTCTCAATAAGTCTGAACAAGACAAGATAGAGCAAGATTATGAATTCCTGTGATCTGGACTCTAAACTCATCTTGATGTCCTTAAGATGTTGTTGGCCTTTGCCGCTGCATTACACTGTTGGGACACATTGAACGTGTGATCCACTAGTACACTCAAGTGCTTGTGCTGCTGTTATACCATGTTTTTTCCGATCCTGTACTTGTTTCTTTTATTTTTCTTACCTAGATGTATAACTTTACATTGTTCTCTGTTAAATTTCATTCTAATAGTTTCCACCCATTTATCTAACTCTAAGTCTTTATCCATTTCCTCCTCTCCTCCCAAGTATTAGCCACCCCCAGAGGTGGGATTCAGCTGGTTCGGCATGCCGTTCGCGCCGGCAAAGAGGCAGTGGCGGCAAAGAGTCATGGCGGTGGTGGCAGGCCAGTGTCTCGGGGTGGAGTCATGCCCAGCTGCCCCAACAAAGGCCGGAAGTAGCCGCCCGCCGTTTCCTGCTCCAAAAATCTTTTTAAAAACCCAGTCGGGCAGTGAGACCCAGCAAGAGATGAGGTGTCGGAGAATCACCATTGCTGTTGCTGCACAAAGGTAAGTCTAAGGCTCCGGCCATCGCCACCGCCGCTTCGGCCTGCCTGTGCCGCCCCATCTTGCCATGAGTGACATCGAGTTGGCCACGCCCACTCAGTCACATGACTCCCCCCCAGCCACGCCCACCCAGTCATTAGGAAGGACCGGTTGTTAAATTAGTTGAATCCCACCACTGGCCCCTCTTAGCTTTGTATTGCCTGCAGATTTGGTAAGCATTGATTCAACTCCCTCATCCATATAGTTTCTAAAAACTTTGAATACATCAGGCCCATGACGGAGTCCTGTGGCACCCAACTTGGAATGTCTCTCCAGGTAGACAATTTCTCCATTTATACTTCCCTTTGAGTGTGACCCTTGCCATCAAAACTATATTTGCCCACTTTATTAATAAGGATAGCCTGAGAGACTTCATTAAAAGCTTGGCTGTAATCAAGATATCTTCTATCCATACCATTTCAACAATCAGCCAGGTCTTCCCTAAAAGAAGATCAAGTTAATCTGGCTTTCCATAAAATGGTTAAAATAATTTTATCCCTCCAGTTTTAATCTACTTGTTTATTGTGATCATTTTGGAGTGCAGTGGTTAGGTTGCTTATTTGATTCTGCAGAAACAGAAGGATGTGCTAAGAGAGATGAGAACAATATTGAGGATATTATGTCATTATCATATAACCATCTCAGTCTTTCTTCAGGCAAATGCCCTTATTCTATGGCAAAGCCCCATGCAATAGCTTTTAGTCTGTAATTGTTTTTAACACAGACATAATTGTTTGCATGTTTGTTACTGTCTATAGTACTTTTGTATAAGAAGTGGGACAGACTACTCTACCAGAAAGAAGCAAGGCTGGGAGAAATAGAAGATAAAAACATTCATAGAATCCCTGGGAGATTTTCTGGTCCAGCATGCTGTCCAGTGCAGGAATCCTCAGGCCATCCTGGACAGATGGGAGGTTTGAGAATGCTAATGAGATAAAGTAAAATAATATCAAGTGTTACATAAACTGTTAAGAAAGAATGAACTTCCATTCCCAGCAACTCCAGTTATGACTGATAATGAAGAAGGCTGGAGAATTTGACTTCCTCACAAAAACCCAAATCAACAGAGAAATGGAATTGGGAGACACTTACAATTCTGAGTCCATCCTCTCCCCATTGTAAGAAGGATCCCTTAAGGGATGGCTAAAGGCTCTCCTTGAAAACATCTAGGGAATCTAATTACATAATCTGTTGGACTGCTCTTAGCATTAGATTTTTTTCCTTAAAATTCAAGAAGAATCAACCACCTTATCATATCACCTCTTATTCCTCTCAGTTCAAGGCTAGAATCATAAAGCTGGAAGAGACGTTGGAGTTCTTCTACTCCAGTGGTTCTCAACCATTTCTTCGCCATGGACCCTGTTGTGTTCTGACTGACCTCTAAATGAACCCTAAATTGTTACGCTTAGCTGAACTCTGAATGAACCCTGATTTGCTATGTTTCAGTGAACTTTAACTGAACTGTATGTTTTCATTCAGGTCCAGCGTTTGACTGCTCAAACGCTATTGGTTGTTGTGTCTGACAGCCCTCTATAAAAGAGCTAGCTGTCAGACCGTGCTTTGCTGGTTGTCTTGAGTTGAGCTAATAAAAAGAGCTGTTCTGAAGTCAGTCTCCTGTGGTCGTTCCCACTCTCTAACAGTGGCGACGAGGGCTTGGGACCAGGAGAACAAAGACCAGCCTCTCAAGTGCAGCAACCAGCCAGGCGGCAACGATTGCGCCTGCCTTTGATCGTGCGGAATGTCTACCACCCGCCAGCGCTGCTCGATCCCACCCGGAAAAAGTGGGACTCATACATGCGGTGTTTTGAGTACTTCCTTGAAGCAAACGATCTCTTGGGGTTTGCAGACAACAGGAAGCGGGTGTTGTTCCTGAGTCACTGCGGCCCCGAGGTGTTCGACACCACAGAGTCTCTCTCTGACCCCACACCAGTACACACTGTGCTGTGGCACATTCTTCAGGCCACCCTGAAGACACATTATGCACCAACGCTGTCCAAGGTTGTCCGGCGCTACGAGTTTCACCAGTAGATGCAGCAGGAGGGCTAGACCATCAACCAGTACATCGCTGCCCTCCACAAGGCATCCGGGCACTGCGAATTCTGTGACCTGGATGACATCTTGCTCGACCAGCTCATCTGTGGCATGCAGGACATTTGCCTGCAGCGCCGGCTCCAGGCTTGGCCTAATCTCACTCTGGCCGCCGCCCTGGACGAAGCCAGGGCCGCCGAGTCCTCCGCCAGGGCTGCCGAGTTGCTACATCGCTTCGCATCTGGCAGAAAAGAGTCGAAGCCTCCTCCTTCCGTGCATCGGGGTGCGCTAGATGAGCCGGGCAGCGACGATGACGATGTCTGCCGCACCAACCAAAGGCGTCCCTTGGCTACCTCTGACTCTTCCCCTGCATGTGCTAGCTGTGGGGGGAGGCATCCGAGAGCCTCATGCAGGTTCAGAGATGCTGTATGCCTGCGATGCAACAAACGAGGCCATTTGGCGCGAGTCTGCCGCGCCAATCTTCCAAACCGGGACGCGCATGCGCAGGACGCACCAAGAGGCAACCTGTCAAAGAAATTCCAGCGCGAATTCTCAAAACCGTGCCAAAAGTCCACCGACCTCGATCCTGAGACCAACCAGACATGGGTTGCAAGAGCCAGCTGCAACAGCATGGGCAAGCTCATGGTCAACGTATCAATCGACGGCGCCCCTATTGAGATGGAGATCGACACCAGCGCAGCGGTCTCGATTGTCGCGTGGCAAACCCTGAAGCGTGCCCTGCCCAGCCTCCGATCTACCCGCCTGCGGAAGACCTCCATCCGTCTATCCGACTACCAGGGGAACAGAATCCCTGTCCTGGGTCAAGGCCGGTTCCGGGGGAAATTCAACGCCTTCGAGGGGCCTCTACCGCTCACCATCATCAGCGGCAGCCTCCTGAGCCTCCTCGGTCTCGATTGGTTTGAGACGCTCGGCCTAGGAGTGACCGACATCAACTCCATCAGGTCCCATGAATTCGACGACCTTTTCGATGAATTTAAGGATGGTTTCAGTG